>CM055121.1:277301944-277516944 GCA_029206835.1 Rana muscosa
GTTTAGCGGTGAAGTGGGCTCTAGATTCCCTTCGGTACTATCTGCTAGGTAGGCACTTTGACATGGTTACGGATCACGCTCCGTTAAAGTGGATGGCTCAAAACAAGGAGACAAATAGAAGAGTGAATAGGTGGTTCCTGGCCCTACAGGAATTCAACTTCACAGTAAAGCATCGCCCTGGCGTTCAAATGGGGAATGTGGATGCTTTGTCTCGAGTACATGAATGCCTGATTGCTGGTGTTCCAACCCCAAGGTTAAAACAAGAGGGGGGGGTATGTGACAGCAGGAAGGTAAAGTCACCTGGTTGCATCCAGGGGGGTAGATATATTTCTCCCAGATTCAGGCTTTATGCCAACTTATACAACTAGGGAGGGAGTTGATGAAGCCCAGCTGAGGCTAGTGGGCTCATGGATGATTCATACCTCTAGGGAGAGTGCTGGGCGTCGTGCAGGCAGGGAGTTGATGAGACCAGCTGAAGCTTGTCAGCTCGTTTAAGGCCTCTATAAAAACTCCCAGCTTCATTAGGTGTTTGCTCATGCCTGGAACCAGACCTGTGTGGACTGTCTAGGGAGAGTGAACCCCTGTGCGGTGAGACAAAGCCTGTGTGGCTATTTGTTTGGACATTTACTAAACCAGGGACTTAGGGACTAGGACAGCACCAGGCTGATCCCAGTTGTTAGTTAGTAGGGATGAGCTTCGTGTTCGAGTCGAACATACGTTCGACTCGAACATTGGCTGTTCGATCGTTCGACGAAGATCGAACGATTTGGGCCGTTCGCGCCAAATTCGAGTGACGCGAACGGCCCACAATGCACTACGCCATCGCAGTGTCATCCAGGCGCTGTGATTGGCCAAGCATGCACTGTGACCCCGCATGCTTGGCCAATCACAGCGCCGGCAGCGAGGAGAGCAATGATTGGCCACAGGCAGGATGCCTGTGGCCAATTATTGCTGAGGGTGTTTAGTACACGCCCCACACTATAAAAGGCCGCCAGCACGGCGGCCTAGTGTAGTGTGTTCCGGAGCAGGGATAGAGTAGCATAGGCAGGGACAGTGACTGTTATTTCTTTCTTGCTTAACCTGGATTCCTTTAGTTTAGGGAAAGAGAAGGATAGGTAGGGAGAGTGTCAGTGTGTTTTGTGCTTCTGCTATAGTGTGCTTAAAAAAAACATTTATTCTAGGGACAGAAAACTCTAGGTAGGGACAGTGTCAGTTTCTTTCACTCTGCAAGTCCTTGTTTCCAGGGACCTGTAAGGACAGTGAGTTAATTGTCCTTGTGCTATATTGTGCTTAAAAAAAACATTTATTCTAGGGACAGAAAACTCTAGGTAGGGACAGTGTCAGTTTCTTTCACTCTGCAAGTCCTTGTTTCCAGGGACCTGTAAGGACAGTGAGTTAATTGTCCTTGTGCTATATTGTGCTTAAAAAAAACATTTATTCTAGGGACAGAAAACTCTAGGTAGGGACAGTGTCAGTTTCTTTCACTCTGCAAGTCCTTGTTTCCAGGGACCTGTAAGGACAGTGAGTTAATTGTCCTTGTGCTATATTGTGATTAAAAAAAACATTTATTCTAGGGACAGAAAACTCTAGGTAGGGACAGTGTCAGTTTCTTTCACTCTGCAAGTCCTTGTTTCCAGGGACCTGTAAGGACAGTGAGTTAATTTTCCTTGTGCTATATTGTGATTAAAAAAAACATTTTTTCTAGGGACAGAAAACTGTAGGTAGGGAGAGTGTTTTTTTTCTTTCACTCTGCAAGTCCTTGTTTCCAGGGACCTGTAAGGACAGTGAGTTAATTGTCCTTGTGCTATATTGTGCTTAAAAAAAACATTTATTCTAGGGACAGAAAACTCTAGGTAGGGACAGTGTCAGTTTCTTTCACTCTGCAAGTCCTTGTTTCCAGGGACCTGTAAGGACAGTGAGTTAATTGTCCTTGTGCTATATTGTGCTTAAAAAAAACATTTATTCTAGGGACAGAAAACTCTAGGTAGGGACAGTGTCAGTTTCTTTCACTCTGCAAGTCCTTGTTTCCAGGGACCTGTAAGGACAGTGAGTTAATTGTCCTTGTGCTATATTGTGCTTAAAAAAAACATTTATTCTAGTGACAGAAAACTCTAGGTAGGGACAGTGTCAGTTTCTTTCACTCTGCAAGTCCTTGTTTCCAGGGACCTGTAAGGACAGTGAGTTAATTGTCCTTGTGCTATATTGTGATTAAAAAAAACATTTATTCTAGGGACAGAAAACTCTAGGTAGGGACAGTGTCAGTTTCTTTCACTCTGCAAGTCCTTGTTTCCAGGGACCTGTAAGGACAGTGAGTTAATTTTCCTTGTGCTATATTGTGATTAAAAAAAACATTTTTTCTAGGGACAGAAAACTGTAGGTAGGGAGAGTGTTTTTTTTCTTTCACTCTGCAAGTCCTTGTTTCCAGGGACCTGTAAGGACAGTGAGTTAATTGTCCTTGTGCTATATTGTGCTTAAAAAAAACATTTATTCTAGGGACAGAAAACTCTAGGTAGGGACAGTGTCAGTTTCTTTCACTCTGCAAGTCCTTGTTTCCAGGGACCTGTAAGGACAGTGAGTTAATTGTCCTTGTGCTATATTGTGCTTAAAAAAAAACATTTATTCTAGGGACAGAAAACTCTAGGTAGGGACAGTGTCAGTTTCTTTCACTCTGCAAGTCCTTGTTTCCAGGGACCTGTAAGGACAGTGAGTTAATTGTCCTTGTGCTATATTGTGCTTAAAAAAAACATTTATTCTAGTGACAGAAAACTCTAGGTAGGGACAGTGTCAGTTTCTTTCACTCTGCAAGTCCTTGTTTCCAGGGACCTGTAAGGACAGTGAGTTAATTGTCCTTGTGCTATATTGTGATTAAAAAAAACATTTATTCTAGGGACAGAAAACTCTAGGTAGGGACAGTGTCAGTTTCTTTCACTCTGCAAGTCCTTGTTTCCAGGGACCTGTAAGGACAGTGAGTTAATTTTCCTTGTGCTATATTGTGATTAAAAAAAACATTTTTTCTAGGGACAGAAAACTGTAGGTAGGGAGAGTGTTTTTTTTCTTTCACTCTGCAAGTCCTTGTTTCCAGGGACCTGTAAGGACAGTGAGTTAATTGTCCTTGTGCTATATTGTGCTTAAAAAAAACATTTATTCTAGGGACAGAAAACTCTAGGTAGGGACAGTGTCAGTTTCTTTCACTCTGCAAGTCCTTGTTTCCAGGGACCTGTAAGGACAGTGAGTTAATTGTCCTTGTGCTATATTGTGCTTAAAAAAAACATTTATTCTAGGGACAGAAAACTCTAGGTAGGGACAGTGTCAGTTTCTTTCACTCTGCAAGTCCTTGTTTCCAGGGACCTGTAAGGACAGTGAGTTAATTGTCCTTGTGCTATATTGTGATTAAAAAAAACATTTATTCTAGGGACAGAAAACTCTAGGTAGGGACAGTGTCAGTTTCTTTCACTCTGCAAGTCCTTGTTTCCAGGGACCTGTAAGGACAGTGAGTTAATTTTCCTTGTGCTATATTGTGATTAAAAAAAACATTTTTTCTAGGGACAGAAAACTGTAGGTAGGGAGAGTGTTTTTTTTCTTTCACTCTGCAAGTCCTTGTTTCCAGGGACCTGTAAGGACAGTGAGTTAATTGTCCTTGTGCTATATTGTGCTTAAAAAAAACATTTATTCTAGGGACAGAAAACTCTAGGTAGGGACAGTGTCAGTTTCTTTCACTCTGCAAGTCCTTGTTTCCAGGGACCTGTAAGGACAGTGAGTTAATTGTCCTTGTGCTATATTGTGCTTAAAAAAAACATTTATTCTAGGGACAGAAAACTCTAGGTAGGGACAGTGTCAGTTTCTTTCACTCTGCAAGTCCTTGTTTCCAGGGACCTGTAAGGACAGTGAGTTAATTGTCCTTGTGCTATATTGTGCTTAAAAAAAACATTTATTCTAGTGACAGAAAACTCTAGGTAGGGACAGTGTCAGTTTCTTTCACTCTGCAAGTCCTTGTTTCCAGGGACCTGTAAGGACAGTGAGTTAATTGTCCTTGTGCTATATTGTGATTAAAAAAAACATTTATTCTAGGGACAGAAAACTCTAGGTAGGGACAGTGTCAGTTTCTTTCACTCTGCAAGTCCTTGTTTCCAGGGACCTGTAAGGACAGTGAGTTAATTTTCCTTGTGCTATATTGTGATTAAAAAAAACATTTTTTCTAGGGACAGAAAACTGTAGGTAGGGAGAGTGTTTTTTTTCTTTCACTCTGCAAGTCCTTGTTTCCAGGGACCTGTAAGGACAGTGAGTTAATTGTCCTTGTGCTATATTGTGCTTAAAAAAAACATTTATTCTAGGGACAGAAAACTCTAGGTAGGGACAGTGTCAGTTTCTTTCACTCTGCAAGTCCTTGTTTCCAGGGACCTGTAAGGACAGTGAGTTAATTGTCCTTGTGCTATATTGTGCTTAAAAAAAACATTTATTCTAGGGACAGAAAACTCTAGGTAGGGACAGTGTCAGTTTCTTTCACTCTGCAAGTCCTTGTTTCCAGGGACCTGTAAGGACAGTGAGTTAATTGTCCTTGTGCTATATTGTGCTTAAAAAAAACATTTATTCTAGTGACAGAAAACTCTAGGTAGGGACAGTGTCAGTTTCTTTCACTCTGCAAGTCCTTGTTTCCAGGGACCTGTAAGGACAGTGAGTTAATTGTCCTTGTGCTATATTGTGATTAAAAAAAACATTTATTCTAGGGACAGAAAACTCTAGGTAGGGACAGTGTCAGTTTCTTTCACTCTGCAAGTCCTTGTTTCCAGGGACCTGTAAGGACAGTGAGTTAATTTTCCTTGTGCTATATTGTGATTAAAAAAAACATTTTTTCTAGGGACAGAAAACTGTAGGTAGGGAGAGTGTTTTTTTTCTTTCACTCTGCAAGTCCTTGTTTCCAGGGACCTGTAAGGACAGTGAGTTAATTGTCCTTGTGCTATATTGTGCTTAAAAAAAACATTTATTCTAGGGACAGAAAACTCTAGGTAGGGACAGTGTCAGTTTCTTTCACTCTGCAAGTCCTTGTTTCCAGGGACCTGTAAGGACAGTGAGTTAATTTTCCTTGTGCTATATTGTGATTAAAAAAAACATTTATTCTAGGGACAGAAAACTCTAGGTAGGGACAGTGTCAGTTTCTTTCACTCTGCAAGTCCTTGTTTCCAGGGACCTGTAAGGACAGTGAGTTAATTTTCCTTGTGCTATATTGTGATTAAAAAAAACATTTATTCTAGGGACAGAAAACTCTAGGTAGGGACAGTGTCAGTTTCTTTCACTCTGCAAGTCCTTGTTTCCAGGGACCTGTAAGGACAGTGAGTTAATTGTCCTTGTGCTATATTGTGCTTAAAAAAAACATTTATTCTAGGGACAGAAAACTCTAGGTAGGGACAGTGTCAGTTTCTTTCACTCTGCAAGTCCTTGTTTCCAGGGACCTGTAAGGACAGTGAGTTAATTGTCCTTGTGCTATATTGTGATTAAAAAAAACATTTATTCTAGGGACAGAAAACTCTAGGTAGGGACAGTGTCAGTTTCTTTCACTCTGCAAGTCCTTGTTTCCAGGGACCTGTAAGGACAGTGAGTTAATTTTCCTTGTGCTATATTGTGATTAAAAAAAACATTTATTCTAGGGACAGAAAACTCTAGGTAGGGACAGTGTCAGTTTCTTTCACTGTGAAAGTCCTTGTTTCAAGGGACAGAGAAGGACACCTGAAGGTAGCCCTTATTGCTTTTTTCCCATCTCCCTGCAGGCCATCTATTAGAATGTCTGGAAGGCAAACAAGGAGAGGCAGACAGTCAGGAGGCAATAAAAGAGGGCAAGCAGGCTCTGTGTCTGGGGGCAACAGTGCTGGTCGTGGACGCGGTGCATTGTCATCAGCACATGGCCATGGGACACGCTTGTCCTTCTTTTCGGCAGCTGGACATGTTGAGCCACATCATGCCGAAGACTTGGTAGAGTGGATGACCAAGCCCTCCTCCTCCTCCTCATCCTCTCTCACCCAGGCTCAGGGTACTGGAAAAGCAGCTGCCAAAGCGTCGTCTTCCCTGGTATCAATGTCAGACAAATCATCAGTCACTCCTTCCCTAGACCCACCATGTCCTCCTCCTGAGGAGTCCCCCGAACTGTTTCAGCACAGTGTTGGGTACATGCTCCAGGAGGATGCCCAGCGTTTCGAAGGGTCTGATGATGAAACCCAGCTAGAGGAAGGCAGTAGCGTGAGAGCAGACAGAGGGGATGCTCAAGAAGGACACCAATCTGGCAGTCATGTTCCAGCAGCTGCAGCATACTGCCAGATTGGCTCCAGTGATGAGGAGGGAGGGGATGATGAGGTCAATGACTCCACGTGGGTGCCTAATAGGAGAGAGGAGGAGGAGGAGGATGAGGAGGAGGCACATCTCCAACGAGGCAGGATGCCCTTTGGTGGCCAGCGTAAGGGCAGTACACCGACGGAATCACACCGCAGAGCTCCGCCTGTGCAGGGCGCTGCCTCTGCCCGTCATTCAAAAAGTTCTTTGGTGTGGGCCTTTTTTGAGGCTAGTGCATCAGATCGCACAGCTGCTGTTTGCAACATATGTCTCAAGCGTATATCGCGTGGCCAAAACATCAGCCGCTTGGGTACCACATGCCTGACCAGACATATGTTGACCTGCCATGCAGCTCGTTGGCAAGCCTACCTCAAAGACCCACACCAAAGAACCAAGCGGACCTCTCCTTGCACCGCATCAGCTGGGATCTCCAACCCCACTATAACTTCAGTCCTCTCTGAAACATGCACTGAGAGGAATGAAGGTGTAGAATTAGGTGTGTCACAGCCAAGTACTTGCGCCCACTCTGCTAGCAGTACACCGACGTCCGATTCTAGCAGGCAAATTTCCCTGCCCCAGCTGCTGGACCGTCGAAAGAAGTTCACTCCCAGCCATCCACATGCCCAGCGGTTGAATGCTAGCTTGGCTAAATTGCTAGCGCTTCAACTGCTGCCTTTTCAGTTGGTAGACTCGGCCCCCTTCCGTGAGTTTGTGCAATGTGCGGTTCCTCAGTGGCAGGTTCCCAAACGCCACTTTTTCTCACGGAAGGCTATTCCGGCTCTCTACCGGCATGTGGAAGGCAATGTCTTGGCCTCGCTGGACAGGGCGGTCAGCGGTAAGGTGCATATTACCGCTGACTCATGGTCCAGCAGGCATGGACAGGGACGTTACCTTTCTTTCACGGCCCATTGGGTCACTCTTTTGGCAGCTGGGAAGGATTCAGGACAAGGTGCAGTAGTGTTGGAGGTTGTCCCACCGCCACGCCTCCAAAATGCTACTACTGGTTGTGACACACCTCTCTCCTCCACCCCCTCCTCTTCTTCTTCCTCCATGGCCTCTTCCTGTGGTTTGTCCTATGAACCAGCGGTGCTCCGTAGCCGTTCACGGGGCTACGCAAGTACGCAGGCAAAAAGATGCCATGCCGTGCTTGCGCTGGTGTGTTTGGGGGACAGAAGCCACACTGGGGCAGAGGTCCTGTCTGCTCTGCAGGGCCAGGCCGAGAGGTGGTTGACGCCACGCCAGCTTAAGCCAGGAATGGTGGTTTGCGACAATGGCACCAACCTCCTCTCCGCCCTCCGACAGGGACAACTGACCCATGTGCCCTGTGTGGCTCACGTCCTTAACCTGGTGGTGCAGCGCTTCTTGGGCAGGTACCCGGGCTTACAGGATGTCCTGAGGCAGGCCAGGAAAGTCTGTGTGCATTTCCGCAGATCTTATAATGCCAGTGCTCGCCTGGCTGAGCTGCAAAAGGAGTTGAACCTGCCCAAGAACCGCCTTATATGTGACATGCCCACCAGGTGGAACTCAACGTTGGCCATGCTGCAGCGGCTGCACACGCAGCAGAGGGCCATCAATGAGTACCTGTGCGACTACGGCACCAGGACAGGGTCAGGGGAGCTTGGTTTTTTTTCTCCACGCCAGTGGGGCATGATCAGGGATGCATGCACTGTCCTGGCACCATTTGAGGAGGCCACGAGGATGGTGAGCAGTGACAGTGCATGCATCAGTGACACTGTACCTCTTGTCCACCTGTTGGAGCACACGCTGCGTGGAATAATGGACAGGGCACTTGAGGCAGAACAGAGGCAGGAAGAGGAGGACTTCCTTGCCTCTCAAGGCCCCCTTTACCCAGACAGTGTTCCTTCTGTCCCACCCATCGCACAGGAAGAGGAGGAGGAGGAGGAGGAGGAGGAGGAGGAGGATTGTGTCAGCATGGAGGTGGAGGCTGGCACTCAGCATCATCAGCAGCAGTCTTTTAGGGATGATTTACAGTCCCAAGAAACCAGTGGACTTGTACGTGGCTGGGAGGAGGTGGCTGCGGATCATGTCGTCCTTAGTGACCCAGAGGACTCCGGAGCGAATGCCTCAGCAAACCTACGCTGCATGGCCTCCCTGATCCTGCAAAGTCTGCGGAAGGATCCTCGTATTCTTCGGATCAAGGAGAGGGACCATTACTGGCTGGCCACTCTCCTTGATCCACGGTACAAGGGTAAGGTTGCGGACCTTATGTTACCGTCGCAGAGGGAGCAGAGGATGAGACAACTCCGGGAGGCCTTGCAGAAAGGTCTGTGCAACGCGTTCCCAGAGACTGGGAGGTTGCAAACTCCTGGTCCTGGACAACGAGTTGCTGAGGCTTCGGCCAGTCAAAGAAGGAGCGGTGGGGAAGGTGGCCGTCTGACCGATGCGTTCAGACAATTCTTTAGTCCGCAGCCCCAAAGTATGATCGGTTCCAGCAACCATCGCCAGCGTCTGATAAACATGGTGCAGGAATATCTAGGGGCAAGGTCAGACTTGGACACCTTCCCCACCGAAAATCCTCTGGCTTACTGGGTCTTGAGGATGGATCACTGGCCAGAGCTTGCACAGTATGCAATTGAGCTACTGGCCTGTCCTGCATCCAGCGTTCTTTCGGAACGCACATTCAGTGCTGCTGGAGGATTTGTCACGGATCACAGGGTGCGCCTGTCCACCGACTCGGTTGATCGACTGACTTTCATCAAGATGAACCAGTCTTGGATCACCACCAGCTACCACACACCTGATGCTGATATAACAGACTAATTGATTTTAAAATGTCACATCCCTTCAAGACTGATGCTGATGCTGAGTGCCTGTGCTGTTATGTTGACTGGCTATCCTCCTCCTCCGAGTCCTCAATGATACGATTGATGATGATAGCTTGGAAGATCATTTTTGTTTATGGGTGCCGCCACCAGTGCCTAACGCCCAATTTTTCAGCCCCTGTTTAACAGGGGCGTGTAATTACAATTTTTGAAGCAATACTTTGCAACAGGGCTCATTGCTGTGCTCCAAGTACAGTATCTGTGAGGAGTTGCAGTGTTGTGCCACCAGTGCCTAAGGCCCAATTTTTCAGCCCCTGTTTAACAGGGGCGTGTCATTACAATTTTTGAAGCAATACTTTGCAACAGGGCTCATTGCTGTGCTCCAAGTACAGTATCTGTGAAGGGTTGCAGTGTTGTGCCACCAGTGCCTAAGGCCCAATTTTTCAGCCCCTGTTCAACAGGGGCATGTAATTACAATTCTTGATCTAATAATTCACAGCAGGGCCCATTGCTGCACCCACCAAGAGTAACTGTCAGGGCTTACAGTGTTGTGGCACCAGCACCACCATCAAAGGCCCAATTTTTACTACCACTGTTCAACAATTATATGTAATTAAAATTCCTGATATAATAGTTGACAGCAGGGCGTTCCAGCACCAACCAAGAGTAACTGTGAGTGCTTACAGTGTTGTGCCAACACCAACAACTAAGGGGCCTATTTCTGCAGAGTATATACGGCAGGTCCCTACTTTCAAACATCCAACTTACAAACGACTCCTACTTGCAAACGCAAGAAGACAACAGGAAGTGAGAGGAAATCTACCACTAGGAAGGAAAATTCTCTCCTGTAAGAATAAATATGGGAGAAAGGTGTCTCCTCTGTACTGATGCTTTATCAGCAATCCTTGTTTCAAGAAAAACACCACATTTCAAAAACAGTTGTCATTAGGACGGAAAGTGAGGTGAAATGTTCTGAACAGGGGCACAGACAGCAAAACAAATGTTACAGGGGTGATAACCCTTACCTATGTTTTCCAAAAAGTTTAAAAATAGATTTTTGGTCTGGAGCTACACTTCAACAATGTACCTGTTCAAAATTACAAACAGATTCTACATAAGAACAAACCTACAGTCCCTGTCTTGTATGCACCGCCTGTATACGGCTGTTCTGAGTATATAGGGCCTTTTTTATTTTATGTGCGGGGTTCCCCTTAATATCCATACAAGACCCAAAGGGGCTGGTAATGGGCTGGGGTAGGGGGGGGGTCATGGGGTAGCTATGCCATTTTTCTTAAAGATTTTCATCCATATTACCGGGACCAGACATTACATTAAAGCCGCAAGCAGTTTTAAATGGCTTTTTTTTCCTTTAGAAGTGTCATTTTGTGCAGGGACAGTTCTAAACACGGGAAACACGTGGCACTTCACAGGCATACTTTAGACACCCCCCAGGTACGATATTTAAAGGAATATTTGACTTTTTTTTTTTCACTTTATGCATCATTAAAATGACTGCTCCCGCAAAACGACCGTTTTTAAAACTTATTTTTGCATTGATACATGTCCCCTGGTGCAGAACCCGGGTTCCCAAACCCTTTTTAGGACAATAACATGCATAATAGTTTTTATAATTAGCACTTTAGAATTCGAACGTTCGCATCCATTGTATTTAATAGGGTTCTAATGTTCGTTCGAACTTTCGGTCCGTTCGCGGGTTCTGGTGCGAACCGAACCCGGGGGTGTTCGGCTCATCACTATTAGTTAGGAAACCTGCATGTTTAGTCAGAGGTCAAGCTGACCAGGGTTTATTTTGTTTATGTTTCTTTTTGCTTTGCTGTGTTTTTTTGTCACTGTAAATAGAGAAATAAACCGCACCTTTTTGATCTTGAAAACCACAACCTCCGTCTGCTGGGCCTGTTTTTGTGTGGGGAGCCCATCCAGGGGATCACACACACCCGCTGCCGAGCTAACCCCCCCACACAGTGTATAGTGAAACCTCGAATTGCGAGTAACGCGGTTAACGAGTGTTACGCAATACAAGCACTGTATTTTTTAAAATCCTGACTCGCAAAATGAGCAAGATTCAAGCCAAAGCGGTGTGCAATACCACGTTTGGCCTGAGGTGGGGGGCGCCGGAGCCGAGCAGAGACGAACGGCGCCGATTGGATTTGAAAATCTCAGAAATACTCCGTTCCCGAGCCTTTCCGAGGTTTTCTGAGTTCAGCCAAGGTGTCCTCGGGCCTTTCCTAGTGTCTAGATGCTCTCTGGCGCCCCCCCCACCTCTGGCCACATGTGGTATTGCATGCAATTGAAGTCAAAGCAGAACAAGTTATTTTAGTTTCCATTGACTTCAATGGGGAAACTCGCTTTGATATGCAAGTACTTTGGATTACGAGCATTCTCCTGGAACGGATAATACTCGTAATCCGAGGTTCCACTGTATTTACAATATATATATATATATATATATATATATATATATTGTAAATACAGTGGAACCTCGGATTACGAGTATAATCCTGTCCTGTCAGCTCATCGCCTCAGTGTGACAGCAGTCAGGCTTTCACATTGAGACTGCAGGGGCAGGAGTTTTTCAGGTGTTATTTAGGCGCTATTTTTAGCGCAAAGCACCTGAAAAACTCCTCAGTGTGAAAGGGGTCTTAATGTACCGTGCTCTACAAACTTCAATGCATAGATAATGAGTTATTATATAATATCTAACAGTATTATTAATGTAGCAACCTCACCCCTTCTCATTCTCGGCTTGTCTGTCTTGTCTAGGGGTTAGTGTTGGGGAGAGGGATGAGATACACCACGGTCCATGTCCTCCAATGTGTAGAGGTGAAGGCCAGAACTATTGGGCTTTGTGTGTATGTCCTAGGGTCAAACCTTCACTGAATGACCCCCCCCCCCTTTGCTTCCATTAACCGAAGTTCCACACATTGAAAACGGTCCAACTCGTATTTATTCTTCTCTGATAAATAGTCATACAACACAGACAGGTTGGGACCCAACGAACAGTTCAATATTTGTGGGGAGTAGGTCGAGGCACAATCCTTTACTGTAGAGCTAACCACTGTGGTGTCACCAGTGGCGCATAGTCACTGCCACTGACTATATAGAACAGGAACATGGATTACCTTCGCTAACGTAGCCCCTATCAAAGGGAAGACATCCGTCCAAGACAGTTACCGGAGGCCTCTCCGTCACCAGCAATGCTGCGCTGGACTCTCCGGAGAAGTTCCGCTCACCGGCCTCCTCGTCTCAGACACGGGCACCCAAGGAGTTAGGGCCCCCTCGGATTCCTCCACCCTCGCGAAACTCAGTCGAAGGTACTGAGCTCCAGGCTTCCGCCATACTACCTCACCCCAGGCTAAAGGTGCCTGAGATGGACTCCATCTCCGGCTCCGGCCAGGTCAAGGGCACCTGGGCCCGGAACTCCGGAACGCCAGCACTCAGGCTGAGGGTGCCTGAGTGCGTCCACGTCCTCCGACTCCGAACTCTGAACCCCAAGGTCAGAGCGTCCGCCCCTTTTATCCCCTCTCCTTCTGCGTCACAGCGGGTTCCCCGCCCCGCTGTACAAGCACCAGGAAAGGACAAAAAGGCACAGTCTTACAGTGTGGGTTCAACCCCAGGCCAGGGCGACAATGCCACCTGCAGGCCACAGGGAACCTCACACCACCAGAGTCCTCCAAGACTGTAAATGATCTCTAATTCCCCAGCAATCAGGGTCATACTACCACCCATGCACTCCCCCTATATTTTAGACCCCCGCTACATTAACATATCTCCCAACTTTCTGAAATAAGAATGAGGGACACCTATTAGCAAAAGTATGTAGGCATAGGACACACCCCCCACCACGCCCCCTTAAAGGAGAATTGTACAAAGAAAATGATTGGTTGAACTAGAGCTGCATGATTCTGGGAAAAATGAGAATCACAATTTTTTTGTTTAGAACAAATATCACCATTCTCTCACGATTCTCGCGGCGTAACATCATCTTTCACATTATACAAAAAAATTGGGCTAACTTTACTGTTTCGTTTTTTTTTTTTTTTTAACTCATTAAAGTGTAAAAAAGTGCAAAAAATTGAATTTCAAAGACCGCTGCGCAAATACAATGTGACATAAAATATTGCAACAACCACCATTTTATTCTCTAGGGTCTCTGCTAAAATATATATATATATATTGTGACAGCAGGAAGGTAAAGTCACCTGGTTGCATCCAGGGGGGTAGATATATTTCTCCCAGATTCAGGCTTTATGCCGACTTATACAACCAGGGAGTTGATGAAGCCCAGCTGAGGCTAGTGGGCTCATGGATGACTCATACCTCTAGAGAGAGGGCTGGGCGTCGTGCAGGCAGGGAGTTGATGAGACCAGCTGAAGCTTGTCAGCTCATTTAAGGCCTTTATAAAAACTCCCAGCTTCATTAGATGTTAGCTCATGCCTGGACCCAGACCTGTGTGGACTGTCTAGGGAGAGTGAACCCCTGTGCGGTGAGGCAAAGCCTGTGTGGCTATTTGTTTGGACTTTTACTAAACCAGGGACTTAGGGACTAGGACAGCACCAGGCTGATCCCAGTTGTTAGTTTAGGAAACCTGCATGTTTAGTCAGAGGTCAAACTGACCAGGATTTATTTTGTTTATGTTTCTTTTTGGCTTTGCTGTGTTTTTGTCACTGTACATAGAGAAATAAACCGCACCTTTTGATTTTGAAAACCACAACCTCCGTCTGCTGGCCCTGTTTTTGTGTGGGGAGCCCAACCAGGGGGTCACACACACCCGCTACCGAGTTAACCCCCTCACAGTTGGTGGAGAACCAGTGGCAGTTTTTTTAAGCCAGCATGGAGGAGATACTGAAACAGCTGGCTCTAGCAAATGCCAATCAACAGCAGACAAATGCAGGTTTGCAAAGGAGCCTTGCAGCCCAGCAGCAAGCTCATCAACAAGCCCAGCAGCAATCTGAGGCCCGCTTCATAGACCTGTTACAGAAGCAAGAGCAGAGACTACAACAAATGGAAGCAGTAATGCAGCAACGTCCGCAGACCAGTGAGGAAAGCCGTCCCACTAATACCGCGTCCTTTGGGGTGAGTCGTTTATTGACAAAAATGACTGGAGAGGATGATCCAGAGGTATTTTTGACCACATTTGAAAGGACTGCTGAAAGAGAAAAGTGGCCTGAGGAGCAGTGGGCTGGACTGGTGGCTCCTCTGTTAACTGGTGAATCGCAGAAGGCTTACTATGACCTAGAGCCTGACCAAGCAAAAGACTATGTGATGCTAAAAGCTGAAATATTGGCAAGGCTGGGTGTCACCCTGGCTGTCCGGGCTCAGCGTGTGCATAACTGGACTTTCCAGCTTGGAAAACCCCCCAGGTCTCAAATGTATGATCTCATTCACCTGAGCAGGAAGTGGCTACAGCCAGAGACTTTGTCCGCACCGGAGATTGTGGAACGTGTTGTGATGGATCGTTTCTTGAGAGCTCTTCCTACCGCCATTCAAAAGTGGGTAAGCCATGGAGACCCAGAAACGGCCGGTAAACTTGTGGATCGTGTAGAGAGATACTTGGCTACAGAGAACCTGACGGCCTCTTCCAGAGACTCTCGGACTTTCCACCCTAAGACCAGACCATCCCCAGGGGCGGATAAGAGGATTCCAAGGGGTGAGGGTGGAGAGAGTGAGAGGGTGGGAGCTCTACCCAAAGTTTGGCGAGAACAGCCTGGGAAGTCAGGGGCTCAAGAGGCAGCCAAATGGATTGTTTGCTACCGCTGCCGGCAAGCGGGACATATTGCAGCAAATTGCCCGGTTGTGGAGGAACCCATGCAATGTGACTTTCTGATGGACAGACGTCAGTCGCTGTGTGCGACAGTCGCATGCACTGCCATTCGGGGAACTGAGAAACATTTATGCAAAATGTGTATTAATGGTAGAAATGTTGTGGTATTACTGGATTCAGGTAGCCTTGTGACCCTGATAAAGGCTGAATTAGTTAAAACAGAGGTCTCTGGGAATAGCAAGGTAGCTGTTATTTGTGTGCATGGGGACACCCGAGAGTATCCAGTGACTACAGTGTGTTTCGAGACCCCCAAAGGTACCCTCTCTCATCCAGTGGGGTTAGTATCTCAATTACCGCATGATGCCATTGTGGGAAGGGATTTTCCGAAGTTCTGGGAACTGTGGGATGATCCTGAGCCCCCCACTGGTGCCCCTATGTACCAGGAATGTGATAGCCAGAACTCCTCTGAGAGTGGTGAGGACTCTCCAGAATTTCCCTTGTCAGTATTGGCAGGGGAGACTCAAGAAACTGGAGAGGAGCCCACCTCCTCAGACGAAAACCTACCGTCTGTGGAGTTTTCTGATCTGGAGGTTCACAGGGAAAATTTTGCCACAGAACAGTTAAAAGACCCCGCCCTAATAAAGGCACGGGAAAACGTAGTGGAAATAGATGGCGAGTTAGTGAACCCAGATAATACCTGCACTTACCCATACTTCAGCGTAGAGAAGGACCTACTGTATCGGGTGGCAAAAAGGGCAGAAGAAACCGTTGAGCAGCTTGTGGTGCCCAAACCTTACAGGAAGTTGGTGTTGGAGTTGGCCCATGGGCACATTCTTGGAGGTCATCTGGGGACAGAGAAAACCCGAGAGAGGGTATTACAGAGATTCTATTGGCCTGGGGTGATGAAGGACATAGAAAATTATTGTTCCTCCTGCCCTGTGTGTCAGAGGTCGGCCCCGATGCCACATTTCCGTAGCCCGCTGGTCCCTCTACCCATCATTGAGGTCCCGTTTGAGAGAATCGCAATGGATTTGGTAGGTCCTATAATCAAGTCCGCTAGGGGGCACCAGTACATATTGGTTATAATGGACTATGCCACCCGTTATCCAGAAGCGATCCCTCTCAGAAATACCTCGGCCAAAACCATAGCCAAAGAGCTATCTCTTGTTTTTAGCCGGGTGGGTATTTGTAAAGAACTGCTTACGGACCAAGGTACACCCTTTATGTCCCGGGTTATGAAAGAGCTGTGTAAATTGTTCAAAGTGACGCAATTGCGTACATCTGTGTATCACCCCCAAACCGATGGGCTGGTTGAAAGATTCAACAAAACCCTAAAACAAATGTTGAAGAAAGTGGTGGATAGAGATGGAAAGGATTGGGACTGTCTACTTCCTTATTTGATGTTTGCTATTAGGGAGGTGCCCCAATCCTCTACGGGATTCTCCCCCTTTGAGTTACTGTATGGGAGACACCCAAGAGGGCTGTTGGATATTGCCAAGGAAACTTGGGAAAGTGAGAGTTCTCCCCACAGGAGTGTGATTGAGCATGTCGCCCTGATGCAAGATCGAATTGCACAGGTAATGCCCATCGTGAAGGAACATTTGGCCCAAGCGCAGTTGGCACAGCAGAGAGTGTACAACCGTGGAGCAAAGACCCGTACCTTTTCCCAGGGGGATAGGATATTGGTACTTGTCCCTACGGTTGAAAGTAAATTCCTTGCCAAATGGCAAGGCCCCTACGAGATAATGGAAAAAGTGAGCGAAGTGAATTACAAGGTCAGACAACCAGGAAGGCGAAAGCCCGAACAGATATATCACGTTAATCTGTTGAAAGCCTGGAGGGATAGAGAGTCCCTAGTCGCAGAAACTTGGTCACCAGCTCAAACTGGTTGCGTGATTCCGGAGGTTGGAATAGCAGCCACCTTGTCACAACCCCAACAACAGGAGGTTAAGGAGTTTGTGCTTCGCAACAAGGAGGTGTTCTCTGAGCTGCCGGGACAAACATCTGGGGTAGAGCATGATATTATTACCCCGCCCGGTGAAAGGGTGAAGTTAAAACCCTATCGGATCCCAGAGGCCCGACGGGAGGCAATACGGGAGGAAGTACAGAAAATGCTGAACTTAGGGGTGATAGAGGAGTCCCAAAGTGATTGGTCTAGTCCCATTGTGTTGGTGCCTAAACCGGATGGGAGCTGGCGATTTTGTAACGATTTTCGTCAGTTGAACAAAGTTACAAAATTTGACACCTACCCCATGCCACGTATAGATGAGTTGATCGACCGGCTGGGAACAGCCCGATACATGACGACTCTTGACCTCACAAAAGGGTATTGGCAAATTCCCCTGGCCAAGTCGGCCAAAGAGAAAGCCGCATTTGTAACCCCAGACGGGGCGTTCCAATATAAGAGAATGCCGTTCGGGTTACAGAATGCGCCGGCCACATTCCAGCGGAAAATGGACCAGATACTGAGGCCCCATCGGAAGTATGCTGCGGCTTACCTGGATGACGTAATTGTCCATAGCACAGATTGGGCCTCACATCTGCCAAAAGTGCAAGCAGTCCTAGACTCTATCCGGGAAGCGGGGTTTACGGCTAACCCCAAGAAGTGTACCATTGGGCAGGAGGAGGCCAAATATCTTGGGTACACCATTGGCAGGGGAGTGATAAAACCCCAACTCAACAAAGTCGAGGCCATCCAGAGTTGGCCACGTCCCAACAGCAAGAAGCAGGTACGGGCCTTTCTGGGAATCGCGGGTTATTATCGGCGCTTCATTCCCCACTTTGCTTCTAAGGCTGTGCCCCTAACCAACCTGACGAAAGGGAAAGGGTCGGTCATGATTAAATGGACCCCCGAGGCTGAGGCAGCATTCCAATTCTTGAAACAAGCCTTATGTAGCCAGCCAGTGTTGTACTCACCCGACTTCTCTAAAGACTTTGTCGTACAAAGTGATGCGTCAGATGTGGGGTTAGGAGCAGTATTGTCCCAGGTCTGGAACGGGGAAGAGCACCCAGTCATTTACCTCAGCAGGAAGTTGAAGTCCCATGAGGTAAATTACGCCACGGTTGAAAAGGAGTGTTTAGCGGTGAAGTGGGCTCTAGATTCCCTTCGGTACTATCTGCTAGGTAGGCACTTTGACATGGTTACGGATCACGCTCCGTTAAAGTGGATGGCTCAAAACAAGGAGACAAATAGAAGAGTGAATAGGTGGTTCCTGGCCCTACAGGAATTCAACTTCACAGTAAAGCATCGCCCTGGCGTTCAAATGGGGAATGTGGATGCTTTGTCTCGAGTACATGAATGCCTGATTGCTGGTGTTCCAACCCCAAGGTTAAAACAAGAGGGGGGGGTATGTGACAGCAGGAAGGTAAAGTCACCTGGTTGCATCCAGGGGGGTAGATATATTTCTCCCAGATTCAGGCTTTATGCCGACTTATACAACCAGGGAGTTGATGAAGCCCAGCTGAGGCTAGTGGGCTCATGGATGACTCATACCTCTAGAGAGAGGGCTGGGCGTCGTGCAGGCAGGGAGTTGATGAGACCAGCTGAAGCTTGTCAGCTCATTTAAGGCCTTTATAAAAACTCCCAGCTTCATTAGATGTTAGCTCATGCCTGGACCCAGACCTGTGTGGACTGTCTAGGGAGAGTGAACCCCTGTGCGGTGAGGCAAAGCCTGTGTGGCTATTTGTTTGGACTTTTACTAAACCAGGGACTTAGGGACTAGGACAGCACCAGGCTGATCCCAGTTGTTAGTTTAGGAAACCTGCATGTTTAGTCAGAGGTCAAACTGACCAGGATTTATTTTGTTTATGTTTCTTTTTGGCTTTGCTGTGTTTTTGTCACTGTACATAGAGAAATAAACCGCACCTTTTGATTTTGAAAACCACAACCTCCGTCTGCTGGCCCTGTTTTTGTGTGGGGAGCCCAACCAGGGGGTCACACACACCCGCTACCGAGTTAACCCCCTCACAATATATATATATATATATATATACACTGTATATATAATGTTTGGGGGGTTTTAACTAATTTTCTAGCAAAAAATTATGATTTTAACTTGAAACCAACAAGTGTCAGAAAAAGGTTTAGTCTTTAAGTGGTTAAACTTCCCTCATTTACAGACTGAAGTTCATTCCTTTGATGCGGTCGGCAAGGGCAGAACAGGGGAATGCCTTTGTAAACAAGGTATTCCCCTATTCTGCCTAGTAACACTGTCACTGATGACTGTTCCCCGTGATCGGGAATGGTCATCAGTGACGTGTCACGTTTAGCCACGCCCCCCAACAGTAAGAATCACTCCCTAGTACTGACTTAACCCCTGCAGTGCCACCTAGTGGTTAACCCCTTCACTGCCAGTGTCATTTTTACAGTAATCAGAGCATTTTTATAGCACTGATTGCTGTAAAAATGACAATGGTCCCAAAATTGTGTCAAAAGTGTCTGATGTGTCCGCCATAATGTCGCAGTCACAATAAAAATCTGTGATCGCCGCCATAACTAGTAAAAAAAAAAATATTAATAAAAATGCCATAAAACAGTCCTCTATTTTGTGGAAGCTATAACTTTTATACTATAAACGCTTATTGGGATTTTTTTTTTTACCAAAAATATGTAGAAGAATACGTATCGGCCTAAACTGAGGAAAAAAAAATGTTTTTAGATATTTTTTGGGGATATTTATTATAGCAAAAAGTAAAAAATATAGAATTTTAAAAAAAATTGTCGCTCTTTTTTGTTTATAAAATTAAAACCGCAGAGGTAATCAAATACCACCAAAAGAAAGCTCTATTTGTGGGAAAAAAAGGACAACAATTTTGTTTGGGAGCCACGTCGCACGGCCGCGCAATTGTCAGTTAAAGCGACGCAGTGCCGAACCGCAAAAAGTGTCCCCATCTTTGACCACCAAAATGGTCCGGGGCTGAAGCGGTTAACCTATCCTAGCCTGGTCTATGCAGTGTTACCAACCTATACACCTACACCTATCGTGTGTACACGGCTTTACTGGCAACCTTTTCCTCTAGAGCCCTGTACACACGATTGGTTTTACCGATGAAAACAGTCCGGTGGACTTTTTTCATCGGACAAACCGATCGTGTATGGGTCTTTTTTCCATCGGTGATTAAAAATAGAACATGTTTTAAATTTATCCGATGGTTAAAAAAACGATAGAAAATTACTATCGTCTGTGGGAAACTCCATCGGATAAAAAACCCACGCATGCTCAGAGTCAAGTCGGCGCATGCTCAGAAGCATTGAACTTAATTTTTCTCTGCTCGTCTGAGTGTTTTACGTCACGGCGTTTGGGACGGTCGGATTTTCGACTGATGGTGTGTGGGCAAGACTGATGGAAGTCAGCTTCATCGGAATTCCGATGGAAAAATCCATCGGATTTGAATCCATAGGAAATCCAATTGTGTGTACAGGGCTTGTGTCAGGGTTGTACGTACCTGATCAGCGAGTCCGTTAGAGCAGAGGAAGGTCCCCCGTACGGATCCGACTCGCGGGCCCTTGGTAGTGCAGACAGGAGGCACGGGAGTGCGGAAGGGTAAGAGAGCCTGAGAGTGGTTACTGGAAGGCAGCTCCGGATCCTGGGTTCAGGAGAGTAGCTGAGCCAGGCTGGCTACAGGCAGGCAGGTAGGCAGGCAGATGTGTAGAGCAGCGCAGCTAGGCAGGTGCAGAGAGAGTGGTCAAGACAAGCAGGGTTCGGCAACGTTCAGGCAGTATCGTACAGCGGGGTAGGCAGGTTCAGGGTCAAAGACAGGCTGAGGTCGGGTGCAGGCGGATAGCAGGAAAAGTCCAGTAACAAGCCGGGTGGTCAGAAGATCAGGTTTCAGGCAATTAACAGGAGCAGGATACACAGGGGACTGTAGATCAGACAGCACCGGTCTGAAGTGTTCCAGGAGTTTAAATAGGCAAACCGGCATGCATCGGCGCGCGCAATGGCGCATCAGCGTGCGCAATGATGCACCCGCGCGCACAGGCACACCATCGCGCACAGGCGCGCGCGCCCGAAGTCTGGGAAGTGCACCAGCGCGGACAGGAACATGCCCAACATCAGCGCGCATCAGCGCGCGCGAACGCACACCAAAACGACCACCAACACGCCCGGCAAGGTACGTTCTCTGACAGTGCCCCCCCCCCCTTAAGGGCAGCCTCCGGATGCCCAATTGAGCGATCTTCGCGGCATGAGACCTTCTGAAAGCTTGCATGAGTTCCTCCGCATGTATGCCGCTTTCGGGTTCCCAGGAATTATCTTCTGGGCCGTAACCCCTCCACTTAATTAGATATTGAATCTGGTTGTGTCTTTTCCTACAGTCCAGGATTGCCTCCACCTCAAATTCCTCCTCGTTGTCGATCAAAACAGGTTCCGGTGGGCCAGTGTTATGGCCAGCGAAGGGGTTAGGGACAACCGGCTTTAATAGTGTCACATGAAAGACTGGGTGGACCTTCAGGGTGTTGGGTAAGTCGAGCTCATATGCCACATTGTTGATTCTCCTCTTTACCGAGAAAGGTCCCATGAACTTAGGGCCCAACTTCCTTGACGGACAGGCCATCTTTAGGTTGATTGTGGATAACCACACCTGGTTGCCAGGCTCCAGAATGAGTTCCCCTCTCCTTTTCCTATCAAACATCCTCTTGTTGTACTCCTGGGTCTCGGACATGGTCTCCTGGAGAAGTTTGTTATTGGAGATGAAGAAGTCCATTGTTTTGGACACTGCAGGGATGGTGCATTCGGGTATGGTACTGGGTAAAAAGGAAGGATGGAAACCATAGTTGGCAAAGAATGGGGTTTGCTTAGTGGCAGAGTGCAGGGAGTTGTTGTAAGCAAATTCAGCGATGGGGAGCAGAGAGACCCAATCATCCTGGGAAAAGGAGGAAAAGCAACGGAGGTACTGTTCTAAGGTTTGGTTGGTTCTCTCTGTTTGACCATTCGTCTGAGGGTGATAAGCCGAAGAGAATGCCAACTCAATTTCCAGAGAACCACAAAGAGCCTTCCAAAATCTGGAGGTGAACTGGACACCTCGGTCCGAGACAATACTTTCCGGGACTCCATGGAGCCTCACTATCTCCCTGATAAAAACCTTTGCCGTCTCCATGGCGGAAGGTGTGCCTTTCATGGGCAAAAAATTAGCCATTTTGGACAGCCTGTCGATGACAACAAAGACCGTGGAGAATCCTTCGGACAGAGGGAGCTCCACTATGAAGTCCATCGACACCATCTTCCAGGGTCTTTCAGGGACAGGTAAAGGTTTTAATAGACCCCAGGCCCTCATCCGGCTATTCTTGTTCCGGGAGCAGGTGTTGCATGAGTCCACGTAGCTTTTGCAGTCGCTACCCAGCTGCGGCCACCAGAACGTGCGCTTGATTAGCTCGGCCGTTTTCAAGGTACCGAAATGTCCGGCCAACTTGTGGTCATGGCAAAGTTCCAGAACAGCTATCCGAAGACCCTCTGGGACCAGAATTTTGCCCTCGTGCCTGGTCAGACCATCTTGTGCCCTGACACAGTTCTCCGGAAGAGAGGTCAAGCCAGCAGACGCCAGCTTAATACGGGACATGAGGTCTTCTTGAAGCAGCAGGAAGTTCCCGGCAGGGAGGATGGTGTCAACAGGTAAGTTCTCTTCTGGAATGCTGAACATTCGGGACAGTGCATCTGGTTTAATGTTTTTTGAGCCAGGCCTGTAGGTGATGTGGAACAGAAACCTTGAGAAAAAAAGTGCCCACCTTGCCGACCTTGGTTTCAACCTCTTAGCTGTTCTCAGGTACTCGAGGTTCTTGTGGTCCGTGTAGACCAAAATGGGGTGTGCAGCCCCCTCGAGCAGGTAACGCCACTCTTCTAACGCGGCCTTGATAGCCAGGAGTTCCCGATCTCCCACGTCGTAGTTCCGTTCCGCAGTGGAAAGCTTGCGCGAGAAGAAGGCCACTGGAAAGAGTAAGGCTTTGGCCCCCTGATGCTGGGATAGCACAGCCCCCACTGCATTTTCGGAAGCGTCCACTTCCAGCACGAAGGGTAGTGCAGGGTCAGGATGCTTCAGGATGGAGGCAGAGACAAATAATTCCTTCAGTTTGTCAAAGGCAGCTTGGGCTCTAGGGGACCAATAGAATCGGTTTCCTTGTTTGGTTAATTCAGTAAGAGGGGCGACAATTGCAGAGAAACTTCTGATGAACTTCTGGTAAAAGTTGGAAAATCCGATGAAGCGCTGGACCCCTTTTTTATCCGTGGGAGCAGGCCAGTCCAGGATAGCCAACACCTTCTGAGGGTCCATTTTAATGCCCTCAATCGAAATGATCAACCCGAGAAACTGGATGCTTTGCCGCTCGAACTCACATTTCTCCGGTTTGGCGTAAAGTCCATGTTGTCTGAGTCGAACAAGGACATTCCGGACATGCCTGCGATGGTCGTCTACTGAGGAGGAGAATATCAAGATATCGTCCAGGTATACTATGACGTACAAGTCCAGGTAATCACGGAAAATGTCGTTGACAAAATGTTGGAAGGTAGCTGGAGCATTACACAGTCCGAACGGCATAACTAGGTACTCGTAGTGCCCGAATCGCGTGCGGAAGGCCGTTTTACACTCGTCCCCCTCTCGATGCGGATCAGGTTGTACGCCCCTCAGAGGTCAAGCTTGGTGAATATGACCGCCGTTCCCAGCCTCTGGAAAAGTTCCGGCACGAGAGGTAATGGATAACGGTTTTTAATGGTGATTTTGTTCAACTCCCGATAATCAATACAGGGGCGTAGGGAATGGTCCTTTTTTTCAACAAAAAAGATGCCCGCACCTGCAGGCGAGGTGGACGGGCGGATGAACCCTTTTTTTAGGTTGTCATCGATGTAGACCTTCAGGGTGCCCAATTCCTGCTCGGTCAATGGGAAGATCCTCCCAAAAGGTACTTCAGTCCCAGGCAAAAGTTCTATAGGGCAATCATATGGTCTGTGAGGAGGAAGGGTTTCTGCTCCCTTCTTACTAAACACGTCCAGAAAGTCGTGATAGGGCTCAGGGATGGTTTTCTGAAGGTCAGGTTCTGTGTCCAGACAGAGCAGATGAGGACGGTCAGTAGGGGCTTGTTGCAGGCAATGTTGCTGGCAATAATCTGAGAGGAATTTGACCCTCCCTGTAGTCCAGTCAATATTGGGGTTATGGGCTTGCAGCCAGGGCATCCCCAAAATGATGGGGAATAACGGAGAGGAGATGGCATCCAGACTTAGGAACTCCTGATGGTGGGTTGCCAAGGAGGCCAACAAGGGAACGGTTTCCTGAGTGACAGGGCCGGATTTAATAATGGAACCATCAGCGAGGTGTACTGCAAGTCCCCGGGATTTCGGCTGCAGGGGAATGTGATGATTGGCAGCAAATGTCAAATCGATAAAGCAGCTGCATGCCCCCGAATCAATAATGGCGGATACTGGGATTGCGGTAGTCCTTCCGGGGGGCTGTAAAGAAATGCAGAGAGCCAAGTGAGAAGTTGGGTTAGGCAACAAAGAGGCACAAGTAGAAGAAACAGGCAGGCACTTATGCATCTTGGCCGGGCAGGATCTTACGTAGTGTCCTGGTTCACCACAGTACATGCACAGATTGTTGCTACGCCTGTGCTGGCGTTCTTCGGGAGAGAGAGAAGGGCGAAGTAGGCCCAGTTGCATGGGTTCCGGGTCATCTAAGGCCGGCGACGGGGAAGCCGGTGGTGCCAGACGGACTGGGTTTGGAACCTTGGGAAGCAACCAGGTGGGTCAGAATTGACTGGAGGTCCTCTCGGAGCGGCGCTCTCTCAGGCGCCGGTCGATCTGAATTGACAGATCTATTAGCTTGTCCAGGGTTTGGGGAACTCCGACACGTGCTAGCTCGTCCTTGAGCTGATCCGACAAGCCCATCCGGAATTGATAGCGCAAAGTAGCGTCATTCCATTCCGTGTCGGAACTCCATCGTTTGAACTCTGCCGCATAGTCCTCGGCCGCTCTGCGGCCTTGCAGGAGAGAGTGAAGAACGGATTCTGCGGTAGCAGCTTGTTGCGGATCCTCGTAAAGTTGGGACATAGCGGCAAAGAACGTGGCAAGGGTCTCCAAGGAGGCATCCTTCTGCTCTAGGAGGCGGTGAGCCCAGGCCTGCGGCTCGTCGGTCAGCAGGGAGATGACCAAGCCCACCTTGGTTACCTCCAGAGAAAAGGTGCGGGGTTGCAAGGCGAAGAAAAGTTCGCAGGCATTGCGGAACGCACGATATTTACTGCGGTCGCCCGCAAACTTCTCGGGTGTAGGGACCCTGGGTTCCGGAGGAAGCATGACGACAGAAGGTGTAGCGGAGTATCCCGTGGATGTGGTGCCTTGAGAGCTGGCAGGTGTGGACAGAACTTGTACCCTCTCCTCCAATCTGGTATAGCCGGCTTGGAGGTCTTTCACGGCTTGCATCAGCCCATTCAGGTGTCTGCACAATTCCTCCATGGGATCCCTTCCCTGCTCGGACTCGGACATGGCTGTCTGATACTGTCAGCGTTGTACGTACCTGATCAGCGAGTCCGTTAGAGCAGAGGAAGGTCCCCCGTACGGATCCGACTCGCGGGCCCCTGGTAGTGCAGACAGGAGGCACGGGAGTGCGGAAGGGTAAGAGAGCCTGAGAGTGGTTACTGGAAGGCAGCTCCAGATCCTGGGTTCAGGACAGTAGCTGAGCCAGGCTGGCTGCAGGCAGGCAGGTAGGCAGGCAGATGTGTAGAGCAGCGCAGCTGGGCAGGTGCAGAGAGAGTGGTCAAGACAAGCAGGGTCCGGCAACGTTCAGGCAGTATGGTACAGCGGGGTAGGCAGGTTCAGGGTCAAAGACAGGCTGAGGTCGGGTGCAGGCGGATAGCAGGAAAAGTCCAGTAACAAGCCGGGTGGTCAGAAGATCAGGTTTCAGGCAATTAACAGGAGCAGGATACACAGGGGACTGTAGATCAGACAGCACCGGTCTGAAGTGTTCCAGGAGTTTAAATGGGCAAACCGGCATGCATCGGCGCGCGCAATGGCACACCATCGCGCACAGGCGCGCGCCCGAAGTCTGGGAAGTGCACCAGCGCGGACAGGAACATGCCCAACATCAGCGCGCATCGGCGCGCGCGAACGCACACCAAAGCGACCACCAACACGCCCGGCAAGGTACGTTCTCTGACGGCTTGACTGGCATTTACTGGCAGGAGAAAAGTGCCTGTTTTTTACTGGCTGACAGTAAAAATACTGACGGTTGGCAACACTGGGTCTATGCTTTTAGTATAGTAAGCAGTAGGACCCCAGTGCCATCTCTGCAGAGAGACAGGTAGGCACCTGTGCTGCAACAGTGTAGCAATTTGAAGACTATAAAGCCCCTTTGATGGTTGGAAGCCCTCATTATCGCCCTCTAGGAAGGCCATACACGGCCAGATGTTTGCCTGGTCATTGCCGGTAATTCTTGAATCCTGTCTAGATTGTGGTATTGATATCCTAAGAAAGGCTTAACAAGAAACCATAACAGATGGGACTCATGTCATATCGCATGTACTACATTTCCTTAATACCTCCAGCCTTCTAATTTTCCATCTGATAGTCCTCTCTATCTAATTTCCTATTGCATAGCCCTTAATCAGATTCCCCATGTATAATGTGATTAGGTTATAGATTATTTTCAGAAAACCTTGCAGGACATAACCTGAGGCTTTGGCGTCGTACTATTATCAACAGGAGAAACATTCATCCTAAGAATGTCAGCAAAGGAAATCAGAGGCTTTAAGAGAATGGCTTCATAACCCAGGACATGCATAGTAGTGAAGCGGTGGGCCCATTTACCCCCCACCCCCCATGCTCAGATGCAGGTGTAGGCCCCTTTTAACTGCTTCAATACTGGTGTCTTGTCAAGCTAGTTCCCCTATCGGATAGGGTCCGGCCTCGACTGCGCAGTCGCAGACGAAGCCCACGGAAATCTCCGACCCCGATCAGCTGTTCTTCAGGTGTACACGGCGCATGCGCGGCTCGGGGCGTCATCCAGGCTCATTCCTTACCATCCCCGTGGACTTGGAGCATGTTAAAAAAAGAGCCAGGAGGCCGAGCGAAGCGAGGACGTGAGGCCGACTGGCCACTTACAGCGAGGTCCACGTCGCCCTGGACCTGTTGCAATAACAACTGAGGGGCGGGTACACCTGAAAACAGCTGATCAGGTTCGGTGATTTCCGTCGGCTCGGATTGCGCCTGCACAGTCAAGGGGGAACCATATCGATAGGAGGAACCATATCTGCAGAACACCTTCACCCCCTTCCTGCCCAGACCAATTTTCAGCTTTCAGCGCTGTCACACTTTGAATGACAATTGCGCGGTCATGCTACACTGTACCCAAACTACATTTTTATCATTTTGTTCACATAAATAGAGCTTTCTTTTGGTGGTATTTAATCACCACTGGAGTTGTTTTTTTTTTTTTTTTTAACAAAATAAATGAAAAAAGACTGAAAATTACGGGGTTTTTTTGTTTTTTTTTCGTTTCTGTTATAAAATTTTGCAAAAAAAAAAATTGTTCTTTGTGAATTTAGTAAAAAAAAGGGTGATATACTGCACTAACATTATCTAAACATAAAATGAAAACCAAAGACTGCAGTGATAAAACCAAGTGATATAGAACAAGGTAACATGCATAAACAATATTTTTTATTTTTATTATTTATTTATTTATTTTTCACAATTTTTATTTTTTTTGTTTATCTTTGTGAAGTTAGGCCAAAGTGTATTTGGCTACATTTCTTTGGTAAAAATAACCTAAATCAGTGTATATTATTTAGTCTGTAGGAAAGTTATAGCGTCTACAAACTATGGGATACCGTATATCTGAACATTTATAAATTCTGATGTACTGATGGCCGATCTCATTTCTTGAGGCCCTAAAATGTCAGGACTCAGGACAATACAAATACCCCCCAAATCACCCCTTTTTGGAAAGTCGGCAGTCCAAGGTATTTAGTAAGAGGCATGGCAGGTTTTTTTTTTTTTAAGTTGTAATATTTTGTCCAAATTTTTTGTAAAATGAAGAAATAAAAAAAAAAAAATTCACATTTTATTTTTTATTTTTACATACTGTCACCAGTGCCGTACAGCGTTATCATATAACTGGTGTGGTGGTGATCAGTGACACTGACTGATTACAAGTATGACAATTTTAAATAGTTAGTCAGGTTAAATTATGATTGCTTATAGCAGTGTATTACATTGCTATAAGCAAGCATTTTACTGGATTCAACTGATTCATTCAGTTTCTTTTGTTGTGATTAGCTGCAATTGGTCAAAGCAAATCACATGGTACAGATGGGCTGTGATTTGGCCCTGTCTGTACAATGTGATCATATTGACCAATCATGGCTAGCAACACAGTTGTACACAATGGATGACATGAAAGGAAGCGTGATTGATGGCACAATTGCATGATTGATGGCATGATTGGTCACAGCGGTCACATAGTACCGGCAGGGAGCTGGTACACTGTCCAGGGGACACTGCAGGTGACCGATCGCGCTGCTGTGGGGCTGGGTGAGCGGCACTTTCTGAGAGGTAGGGTGACCACCTTTCCAAACTGCCATTCAGGGACACCCCCCCTCTCCGTATATCAAAGCGAGTTTCCCCATAAACACTTGGAAAACACTCGGGAATGGAGTGTTTCTGAGTGGCTCCGAGTGCTTCCGAGCGGCTACAAGTGTCACCGGCGCCTCCGCACCTCTGGCCAAATGTGGTACTGCACACCGCAAAGGCTTGAATCCTGCTCGTATTGCGAGGCAACGCTCGAAACCGAGTCAGGATTAAGAAAAAAAAAAGCTTGTTTCGCGAAACGCTCGTTAACTCGCAATCCGAGGTATTACTGTACAGTGGGGAAAATAATTATTTGACCCCCTGCAGATTTTGTAAGTTTTCCCATTAAAAAAGAAGAAATGAAGGGTCTATATTTTTTTATCATAGGTGTATTTTAAATGATAGAGACGGAATATCAACCAAAAATCCAGAAAAAACACATGATACAAATGTTATAAAGGGAGTTGCAGTTCAGTGAGTAAAATAAGTATTTGTTCCCCAAACAAAACATGACTTAGTACTTGGTGGAGAAACACTTGTTGACAATCACAGAGGTCAGACGTTTCTTGTAGATGGTGATCAGGTTTGGACACAACTCAGGAGGGATTTTGGTCCACTCTTCTTTACAGATCTTCTCTAAATCCTTAAGGTTTCTTGGCTGTCGCTTGGAACCTTGAAGTTTCAGCTCCCTCCATAAATTTGCTATAGGATTAAGGTCTGGAGACTGGCTAGGCCAATCCATGACCTTAATGTGCTTCTTCTTGAGCCACTCCCTTGTTGCCTTGGTGGTATGTTTTGGGTCATTGTCATTCTGGAAGACCGATTCATGGCCCGTCTTCAGCGTTCTGGCTGAGGGAAGAAGGTTCTTATCCAAGATTTTACAATTCATGGCCCCGTCCATTGGACCCTCAGTCTGTACCTTTAGCAGAGAAACAGCCCCAAAGAATAAAGTTTCCACCTCAATGCTTGACTGTAGGGATGGTGTTCTTAGGGTCATAGTCAGCATTTTTCTTCCTTCAAACATGGTGAGAAGAAGAAAAGAGCTCAATTTTGGTCTCATCTGACAACCGCACTTTCTCCCAATCCTTCTCTGAATTATTTAGATGTTCATTGGCAAACTTCAGATGAGCTGTACATGTGCCGCCTTGAAGAGGAGGACCTTGTGGGTGCTGCTGTTACCAATGTTACCAATGATTTGACTTTGGTCCCAACTGCCTTGAGATTATTCACAAGCTCCTCCCGTGTAGTTCTGGGCTGATCCCTCACTTTTCTCATGATCATCCTCACCCCATGAGGCAAAATCTTACATGGAGCTCCAGACTGAGGACGATCAATGGTTATCTTGTATTTCTTCCATTTGCAAATAATCGCTCCAACAGTTGTCTTCTTCTCACCAAGCTTCTTGCCAAGGGTCTTGTAGCCCATTCCAGCCTTGTGTAGGTCTACAATCTTGTCCCTGACGTCCTTTGACAGCTCTTTGGTCTTGCCCATGATGGTGAGGTTGGTCTTGCCCATGATGGTTAGGTTGGTCTTGCCCATGATGGTGAGGTTGGTCTTGCCCATGATGGTGAGGTTGGTCTTGCCCATGATGGTGAGGTCTGCATGGAAGAAAGATTCTGTGGACAGGTGTCTTTTATACACATAACGAGTTGTCGTTAGGAGCACCTTCTTACATTTACAGGACTAATCTGTGTACCACATGAGCACCTACTGTAGCCAGTCTGTGGGAGCCACAATTTTTTATTGGTATCAAAAAACGTATTTTACTCACTAAACTGCAACTCAATTTATAACATTGGTATCATGTGTTTTTTCTGTATTTTTGGTTGATATTCTGTCTCTATCATATAAAATACACCTATGATACAAAATTATAGACCCTTTATTTCTTTGTAAGTGGGTAAAGCAAACTTACAAAATCTGCAGAGGATCAAATAATTATGTATAGGCCCCCATGCCCGGGACCCATCCGGTGCCGTCGATGGATTGCAATAGAGATCAGTGAAGGTAAAATGGCCTCTGCTCATCTCTATTGCCTTGGAGGGCCAGAGCGACGTCATGATATCACTTCTGGTTTCTCCAGCATGTAAACAAGGCTTTTTTTTTTTAAAAGCAAAAGATCAAAAATTATTTTTTTGATCTTTTGCTTTTAGAGGTAGAGGAGAGATTTGGGGACCCCAGATCTTTCCATAAAGAGGACCTTCCCTGCTATATTGCTATCCCAAGGGATGTTTATATTTCTTGTGATAGCAATACAAGTGAGCAAAAAAAAAAATGTTAAGGGACAGTGTAATAATAATAAAAAAAGTAATAAAATAAATAATAAAATATTTTTTTTAAAAGCGCCCCCGTGCTCACGCGCAGTGGTGAACGCATATGTAGGTCACGCCCACATATGTAAACGGTGTTCAAACCACACCTGTGAGGTATCGCTGCGAACGTCAGAACAAGAGCAATAATTCTAGCATTAGAACCTATTTGCAACTCTAAACTGGTAACTTGTGGAAATTTTTAAATTGTCGCCTATGGAGATTTTTAAGTACCGTAGTTTGGCGCCATTCCACGAGTTGGCGCAAGTTGGCGCGATATGTTGGGTATCTATTTACTTGGCGTAACATTATCTTTTGATATTTTACAAAACAATTCTGGGTTATGTATTGTGTCTTGTTTTTTTAAATGTATTAAAGTGTATTTATTTTGTGTTTGAAAAATTTCTGCACAAAAACTGTGTGACCTAAAAAATTGCATCAACTGCTATTTTATTGTCTAAGGCCTCTGCTAAAAATATATATATATATATATATATATATATATATATATATATATATATATATAATGTTTGGGGGTTCTAAGTAATTTTCTAGCAAAAAAACACAGATTTTTATCCCTTTCCCTCCGAGCGGATGCATATATGCGTCCTCGGCTTTCCGGGGTTATACCGGGATGATGCCTGCAGCTGCAGGCATCATCCCGGTACCGTTGTTTAGAGCCGGCGATTGGCTTTCCAGGTATAACCACCGATGTGGCTAAAAGCTGCTCGGTTGTTATACCGGAGGAGCGGGAGGGGACATCCCCCCCTCCCGCCGCTCTTACCGGGCCTCCCGTCCCACCGGGAGACCCGATCCACGATCCGCCACCTCGGGCGGCTAGAGAGAGACTGAAACAAAGCCGCGAACGGCTTTGATTTTTTCTCTTCACTGTAACCACGGAAGCGACGTCATGACGGGTTACTCGGCTGCAAATGGCGCCGAATTTATAAAAGTACACAGTATTCAGAATCGTCGTTTTCGGCGATCTGAATACTTTGAAGTGCAAAGGAGGGATTGGGGGTCTTTTAGACCTCCGATCCCTCCATAAAGAGTACCTGTCACCACTTATTACTGTCACAAGGGATGTTTACATTCCTTGTGACAGCAATAAAAGTGATCAAAATTTTTATTTATTTTTTAAAAACACTATTTTTAATTATAAAAATAAATAAAAGAAATAATAAAAAAAAAAAAATTTTTTAAAGCGCCCCTGTCCCCGCGAGCTCGCGCGGCAAAGAAAACGCATACGGAAGTCGCGCTCGCATATGAAAACGGCGTTCAAATCACACATGTGAGGTATCGCCGCGATCTTCAGAGCGAGAGCAATAATTATAGCCATAGAGCTCCTCTGTAACTCTAACCTAGTAGCCGTAAAAAAAAATTAAAGCGTCGCCTATGGAGATTTTAAGGTACCGTAGCTTGTCGCCATTCCACGAGTGCGGGCAATTATAAAGCATGACATGTTTGGTATCTATTTACTCGGCGTAACATCATCTTTCACATTATACAAAAAAATTGGACTAACTTTGCTTTTTCATTTTTTTAAAATTCATGAAAGTACATTTTTCCAAAAAAGTTGCGTTTAAAACACAGCTGCGCAAATACTGTGTGATATAAAATATTGCAACAATCGCCATTTTATTCTCTAGATTCTCTGCTAAAAAAATATATATACTGTTTGGGGTTTCTAAGTAATTTTCTAGCAAAAAAATCCGCATTTTAACTTGTAAACACCAAATGTCAGAAATGGGCTTAGTCATGAAAGGGTTAAATACCGTATATACTTGAGTATAAGCCGACCCGAATATAAGCCGAGGCACCTAATTTTACCACAAAAAACTGGGAAAACTTATTGACTCGAGTATAAGCCTAGGGTGTCCATGTGCGTGCCTCACTTTGCCTCACTGTGTCCATGCCTCACTGTGCCAATGCCTCACTGTGTCCATGACTAGACTGACGTTTAACATAGGAGTCTATGGAAGGGGTGCCCAGCTTTGAAAAATTGGTGCTCCCCGGCCGTAGGTCCCCCAGACAAAAATCTTTGCACACTTATAGAGGAGAAATGGGGCTACATGTGTGCCAAGTTTGGGGTCCAGGGGCCTACAGCCGGCCGGTACCACGTCCCCAAAGTCCAGAAGATCAGGTGCAAAAGGGTGACTCGAGTATAAGCCGAGGGGGGCATTTTCAACACAAAAAAATGTGCTGAAAAACTCGGCTTATACTCGGGTATATACTGTATATTAGAGAAGTGTCAGAATTGGCCCGGTAGGCAAGTGGTTAATTGTGAGTGAAGGTCTCTGGTAAACTAAAAGGGTTTGTTCACACCCATGTCAACTCCATTAGGTAGCTTTGCCAATCGCAGTTCCAACGCACAGACAACGCACTTTGGCTTATGTTGGTTCACGACATAGGAAAAGGGACCAGTTGCATTATTTATGCAGCGGAATTGCAACGTGCTGCAACCCATTGGTGCATGAGTTGAATGAAATATAATTTTTATGACATTTTAATAATAATAAAAAAAATAATACTTAAAGTATACATAACCCAATTTTTCTGTAAAATATGAAAGATGACCGAATGGTGATCCTTGCAATTTTTTTATGCCACACTGTATTTGCGCATCGCTTTTTCAAACGCATTTTTTGGGGAAAAAATACTCTTTTATGCCCCTTTCACACTGGGGCGCTCATAGTGTCGGCGGTAAAACGCCGCTATTTTTACCGCCGACGCTATGGGCAGATTTGCGGCGCATTTCGGCCGCTAGCAGTGCGGTTTTAACCCCCGATTTTGACCGAGAAAGGGTTAAAACCGCTACAGCAGTGATGTGCGGGCGGTATAGCCGCGCTGTCCCATTGATTTCAATGGGCAGCAGTGGTAAAGGAGCGGGGTATAAACACCGCTCCTTCACCGCCCCAAAGATGCGGCTAGCAGGACTTCTTTTCTCGTCCTGCCAGCGCATCGCCTCAGTGTAAAAAGACTCGGGCTCTCACACTGAGACTGCAGGGCAGGAGTTTTTCAGGCGGTATTTAGGCGCTATTTTTAGCGCTAAAACGCCTGAAAAACTCCTCAGTGTGAAAGGGGCCTAATGAATTAAAAAACAAACACACAGTAAAGTTACCCCAATTTTTTTGTATAATGTGAAAGATGATGTTACGCCGAGAAAATAGATGTGATACGTTGTAACAATGCATCGTACCACCCCTACACAACGCACGCCAGCAGGCGCAGATTATACAGTCCATAACACAGGCTCGCTGGAGTGAATGGGCACTAACAGATAATGTTGGGGGTGGGGAACCTTGCAAAAGTGTTCTTCCATTTCATAGGATTCCTCACTTGTAGTAAATCCATGTCTGTTTACGGGTTGCCTTTTGTTGCCACCAAGGCCCAGATTATATTCTTAATAATGGAAAGCGGAGCGCGACAAATGACATTTCCTGTGTTTTTTGTGCTTCGGCTTCTGTTTCCAGAATCCAGGCCAGGAGCTAAGTGTATGGAAAAGGCTGCGCAGAGCCACCAAGCCGGGAAAGCCATCTGAATTCATGAAATATAAGGTTTCCTTTCTCCACTCTGGAGACTAACTGAATATCAACAACGCCTCCAATGTGAACAATTGCTTAAAGCTGAACTGCGAGGAAAAGAGAAATGCTTGCATGCAGTGGTGCTGCCCATGCACTGCACAGGTTAAATACTTGTTTACGTCTAGGAGAGCTGGAAAAGGTTTTACTAACCCAATCCTCCACTCCACTAGCACCAGGCGCTCTCCTCTACTGCCCTATGCTTCGGTGGTCGCAGGTCCTCTGATGTCATCAAGTACAATGCACAGTGGCGGCTGGTGTTTTTTTTTTGGGGGGGTGACAAACAACCCCCCCCCGGGCCGCCGGTGAAGCGGCACTAACACACTCCCCCACCACCACCCGCTGTCCTTACCTTGGATGCGGGCGGTGAGAGCGTGGCGGGCTCAGGGAAAGCTGCTCCGGTGTCCTCTCCTGGAGCAGCTTCCACAGTGTCTCCTCCTCCTGGCGCTAGGTGTCCAATAGGATCGCCAGACATTTTGGCCAATCGGGAAATAGGTTTCATACCTGCTTCCCGATTGGCCGGGAGGAGGATCCGTGTTGCAACAGCAAATTTTTATTCGCTGTTGCAACACACCTGGGTGGGCTCCAGACGCAATGCTCTGCGTCCCAAGTCCACCCTATTTTACAAGCCTATTAGAACCTATGGCTCTAATCAGTGCTTCAAAAAAAAAACCCTGGCCGCTCTAATTCATTTGCCCGGTGACCTGAAAGGGGCCGGACACATGAATAGGGGGTGGCCACGGCAGCAGCAGATAGATTCATGCTATGTATGAATCTGTCCATTGCATATAGGGGGTGGCGAGGGTAGGGGGCGCGGCCTCCCTAATGGACGGGCCGCCCCTGACCATGCAAGAGCCCATTGCCCTGTACTGGACATGAGGATGCAGAGAAACAGTCCACTCTCGCAGCATAGGGGAGTAGAAGAGAATGTCGGCTGCCAGGAGAGCAGAGGATCAGGTACAGTGGGGGGGGGGGGAAATTATTTGATCCCCTGCAGATTTTGTAAGTTTGCCCACTTACAAAGAAATGAAGGGTCTATAATTATTTTTTTCATAGGTGTATTTTAAATGATAGAGAGACAGAATATCAACCAAAAATCCAGAAAAAACACATGATATAAATGTTATAAATTGAGTTGCAGTTCAGTGAGTAAAATAAGAATTCGATCCCCAACCAACCAACCAACAATGACTCTGGCTCCAGTAGGTGCTCATGTGGTACACAGATTAGTCCTGTCAATATAAGAAGATTCTCCCAACGACAACTCTTTATGTGTATAAAAGACACCTGTCCACAGAATCTCTTTCTTTCATTCAAACCCACCATCATGGGCAAGACCAAAGAGCTGTCAAAGCACTTCGGGGTCAAGACTGTAGACCTACACAAGGCTGGAATGGGCTACAAAACCATCAGCAAGAAGCTTTGTGAGAAGAAGATAACTGTTGGATCTATTATTCGCAAATGGAAGGAATACAAAATAGCCATCAATCGTCCTCGGTCTGGAGCTCCATGCAAGATTTTGCCTCATGGGGTGAGGATGATCACGAGAAAAGTGAGGGATCAGCCCAGAAATACACGGGAGGAGCTTGTGAATAATCTCAAGGCAGTTGGGACCACAATCACCAAACAAACCATCGGTAACACAATACGCCGTCATGAATTGAAATCCTGCAGCGCCCGCAAGGTCCCCCTCCTCCAGAAGGCACATGTACAGTCCCATCTGAAGTCTGCGAAATGAACATCTAAATAATTCAGAGGATTGGGAGAAAGTGCTGTGGTCAGATTAGACCAAAAATTAGCTCTTTGGCATTAGCTGGACATGCTGTGTTTAGAGGATAAAAAAATTCTGACTATGACCCTAACAACACCATCCCTACAGTCAGAGCACGGAGGTGAAAACTTTATGCTTTGGGGCTGTTGCACTGCTAAAGGTACAGGCTGACTTTTCTGCATTGAGGGGCCAATAGACAGGGCCATGTATTGTAAAATCTTGGATGAGAACCTTCTTCCCTCACCCAGAACACTGAAGATGGGTTGTGGATGGGTCTTCCAGCATGACAATGACCCAAAACATACCCCCAAGGAGTGGCTCAAGAAGAAGCACATTAAGGTCATGGAGTGGTCTAGCCAGTCTCCAGACCTTAATCCTATAGAAAATTTATGGAAGGAGCTGAAACTTTGAGTTGCCAAGCGACAGCCAAGAAACCTGAAGGATTTAGAGAAGATCTGTAAAGAAGAGTGGACCAAAATCCCTCCTGAGATGTGTGCAAAACCTGATCACCAACTACAAGAAACGTCTGACCTCTGTGCTTCCCAACAAGGGTTTCTCCACCAAGTCCTAATGCCGCGTACACACGATCGGACCTTTGTCCGACCAAATTCACAACGGAATTCCATCGGAGTAAAATAAAACATGTTCTATATTTAAAATCCGATGGAATTAATCGGAATTTCTCCGATGGGGCACACACATGGTAGGAATTTCCGAAGGAAAAAGTCAGTCGGACTTTTTCCATTGGAAATTCCTATCGTGTGTACAAGGCATAAGTCATGTTTTGCTTGGGGATCAAATACTTATTTTACTCACTGAACTGCAACTCAATTTATAACATTTGCATCATGTGTTTTTTTTTCTTATGGATTTTGGGTTGATATTCTGTCTCTATCATTTAAAATACACCTATGATAAAAAATTATAGAACCTTCCTTCATTTCTTTGTAAGTTGTCAAATTTACTAAATCTGCAGGGGATCAAATAAGTGAAAAGACGTGGCTTAACCACTTCCCACCCCTATGACGTCATAACGGGTTGAAGTGGTTATATCGGGATCATGCCTTCACCTGCAGGCATCATCCTGGTATGAAAAATTTCAGCAGGCGATTCTTTTTTAGGCAGAAGTTATTACTTCTGCAGGCGGACGCAATCGGACGGCAGACGCGACTGGCGGCAATGGTGGCACTACACAGAGAGAAAGGAACTGACTTTGTTCCTCCCTCCCTGTGACCCGGGAAAACGGAAGTAATGAGGATTTTATCACTTCCGGTTTCGGCTCTTTGTTTAACTGGCCAGAGAAGCAGCCGATCAGACCGATCTGTGTCTGATCGACTACATTGGAGCCCAGAGGAGAGATCTGGGGTCTAATAGACCCCAGATCTCTCCATAAAGAGGACCTGTTACAGCCCATGCTTGCACATAGGATGTTGTTTATCCCTTGTGAAAGCAATAACGTTGATCAAAAACAAAGTTAATGATACAGTGTAAAAAAAAAAAAGTTTTGAATAACATAAATTATAAAAATAATTTGTGTTGAAGTGTATTTTTTCCCCAAAAATTGCATTTGAAAAACCGCTGCTCAAATACCATGTGACATAAAAAATTGCAACACCCGACATTTTATTCTCTAGGATCTCTGCTAAATATATATATACTGTATATCATGTTTGGGGGTTCTCAGCAATTTTTTGTAAAAAATACAGATTTTTACATATAGGAGAGAAATGTCAGAATTGGCCTGGTTGGGAACTGGTTACATAGGAAGTTCATGGGAGGAGCAAGGGGTTCAAGGTTCACCAGAAACAAGGTACAAGGCAAGGTTGTCCAAGGAATTATCCAGGTAGCTGTCCAGCATCTCAGGTTACTCAGCAAGAAGAAATATTGCCAGCCACAGCAGAGATTGCAGGTTCACATATCCGGGTCCTGACAGCGGGCAATTATGGGCACCATTTTAGCATCCCATCATAGTGATAGACGGAATGTGCAGAGTTGGAAGGAGCAAGCAAGTTTTGACACTACCCAAAATAAGTTAATAGAGCTGGGTATCAAAGATAACAACTGGATATACTGTATGCATTTTCAAAGTGCAACATATAGTAAAAATGTCCATTGTTTGAGCAATGAGCCCCCCGAGTCAATACTTTGTAGAACCCCCTTTCACTGCAATAACAGCTGCAAGTCTTTTTGGGGATGTCTCTACCAGCTTCGCACATCTAGAGAGGGACATTTTTGCCCATTCTTCTTTGCAGACTATCTCAAGCTCTGTCAGATTGGATGGAGAGCGTCTGTGAACAGCAATTTTTAAGTCTTGCCAGAGATTCTCAATGGGATTTAGGTCTGGACTGTGACTGGGCCATTCTAACACATGAATATGCTTTGATGTAAACCATTCCATTGTAGCTCTGGCTGTATGTTTAGGGTCGTTGTCCTGCTGGAAAGTGAACCTCCTCCCCAGTCTCAAGTCTTTTGCAGACTCTAATGCCGCGTAGACACGACCGTTTTTTCATGACGAGAAAAATGCCATTTTTTAAATTGGTCATTAAAAACGATCGTGTGTGGGCTCCAGAACATTTTTCGCGACGTGAAAAATGGCCATTAAAAATTTGGAACATGCTCTATTTTTTCTCGTCATGAAAAACGGCCGTGTGTAGGCTTTAACGTTACGAGACGGGAGCGCTCATTCTGGTAAAACTAGCGTTCGTAATGGAGATAGCACATTCGTCACGCTGTAACGGACTGAAGAGCACGAGGCTTGAAAGCGCGAATCGTCTCTCACCAAACTTTACTAACACGAGGATCAGCAAAAGCAGCCCAAAGGGTGGCACCATCTGAATGGAACTTCCCCTTTATAGTGCCGTCGTACGTGTTGTACGTCACCGCGCTTTGCTTAAGCATTTTTTTTCACGATAGTGTGTAGGCAAGGCAGGCTTGAGAAGAATCACGTCGAGAAAAACATAGTTTTTTTCAATGACATTAAAAACGTCCGTGTGTACGCGGCATAACAGGTTTTCTTCTAAGATTGCCCTGTATTTGGCTCCATCCATCTTCCCATCAACTCTGATCAGCTTCCCTGTCCCTGCTAAAGAAAAGCCTCCCCACAACATGATGCTGTCACCACCACCATGTTTCACAGTAGGGATGGTGTGTTCAGGGTGATGTGCAGTATTAGTTTTCCTCCACACATAGCATTTTGCTTTTAGGCCAAAAAGTTCAATTTTGATCTCATCTGACCAGAGCACCTTCTTCCACATGTTTGCTGTGTCCCCCTCATAGCTTCTCACAAACTGCAAACAGGACTTCTTATGGCTTTCTAGCAACAATGTCTTTCTTCTTGTCACTCTTCCATAAAGGGCAGATTTGTGGAGAAGCACGACTAATAGTTGTCCTGTGGACAGATTCTCCCACCTGAGCTGTGGATCTCTGCAGCTCCTCAAGAATTACCATGGGCCTCTTGTCTGCTTCTCTGATGAATGCTCTCCTTGCCCGGCCTGGTCAGTTTAGGTGGACGGCCATGTCTTGGTAGGTTTGCAGTTGTGCCATACTCTTTCCATTTTCAAATGATGGATTGAACAGAGCTCCATGAGATGTTCAAAATTGGGAGCTTTTTATAACCTAACCCTGCTTTAAACTTCTCCACAACTTTATCCCTGACCTGTCTGGTGTGTTCCTTGGCCTTTATGATGCTGTTTGTTCACAAAGGTTCCCTAAAGCCCTGTACACACGATCGAATTTCCGATGGAATAAAATCCGATGGATTTTTCCATCGGATTTCCGATGAAGCTGACTTCCATCAGTCTTGCCCACACACCATCAGTCGAAAATCCGACCGTCCCAAACGCTGTGACGTAAAACACTCAGACGAGCCGAGAAAAATGAAGTTCAATGCTTCTGAGCATGCGTCGACTTAATTCTGAGCATGCGTGGGTTTTTTCTCCGATGGAGTTCCACACAGACGATCAGAATTTGCTATCGTTTTTTTTTCCCATCGGATAAATTTAAAACATGTTCTATTTTTAATCACTGATGGAAAAAAGACCGATGGGGCCCATACATGATCGGTTTGTCCGATGAAAAAAGTCCATCGGACTGTTTTAATCAGTAAAACCGATCGTGTGTACAGGGCTTAAAAAACCTCTGAGGGCTTCACAGAACAGCTGTTTTTAAACTGGGATTAAATTACACACAGGCGGACTCTATTTACTAATTAGGTGACTTCTGAAGGCAATTGGTTCCACTAGATTTTAGTTATGGGGTATCAGAGTAAAGGGGGCTGAATACAAATGCACGCCGCACTTTTCCACATATTTATTTGTAAAAAATTTTGAAAACCATTTATCATTTTCCTTCCACTTCACAATTATGTGCCACTTTATGTTGGTCTATCACATAAAATCCCAATAAAATACATTTACGTTTTTGGTTGTGACATGACAAAATGTGGAATATTTCAAGGGGTATGAATACTTTTTCAAGGCACTGTAGCACCCACTAGATGCTAATACATCACTGCGGGTGCCTGCAATAAATCATTCCATACATTAAAAGGCTCCTTCCTACAAAAGCCATATAAAATATTGATTTTGGCCTGCAGATAAAATAAGTGGTTCCTTTATTCATGCTTATCACATAAGGCAGTTTATTTTACTTCTGGTTTGCTGCCAAAGGCCAGGCAGACCCGAGTGCCCACAGCAGTTTCCCACCATTGAAGGTAAAGTTATAATAACGTAGCAAAAGAAAGGAAACTGAGCTAGGAACAAACAAAAAGGTTCCATGTTGCTTTGTGGTTACTTCAGCACTTTGCTCCCCAGTGTACACACTATTATTTTTCAAAGAATCTTGATACTAATCCCCCCCCACCCTTTCCCTGCTTGTTATTAGAATAGCTGCTGGGCTTTGATTGTTTCCACAGCAAGCTATTGCATTGCAGATTTCTTCCAGAGAAATAATAAATCTTTTCCTTATATGTATGAAGTGACTTGGCTTAGGTTAGTAAGAGAGCCGTGTTTTTTTTCTTCCAAGCCGACTGACTATACAACGTGATTTTTTAAATTTTTTTATGTGCATGCATTTGATTATTTTGAGTTGGTGCCTTCACAGAAAAATGCTTTAACCCATTCGCTGCAACTTGTCAGTTTTTACCCTTTTTTTGTACACATCCAGAGCCATGTAGTGAGCTGAAATCACATGGGGCAAACATTTTCCAGCACATTTAACCCCCCCCCCCCCCATTATTGGTCGCTAGGGTGTTGGCAGCTGGGTCACACAGTGTTATTGGTTGCGGTCGCCTGCACCATAACAACCACAGGGCTGAACATGCACTTAAGCCCTGTACACACGGCCGAGAATCCCGTCAGGAAAAAAAACGTTGTTTTTCCTGACGAGATTACTGGCAAGCTTTTCTTGCCAAGCCGTGCATACAGACGGCCATTCAAAAGAACCGCCATTCTTTTGAATGTCAAGAACGCAGTGACGTCATCGACTACGTCACATTCGATGCCGTCACCGCCATCTTGCTTCACCCTACACTACCCTTGTAAGCTACCGCACATGAGTCAAAGTCTCGTCGAGCATGCGCGGGCTTACCGGAGGACAGGTAAGCTTGTAGCCGCATACACACACACAGTTTTTTCATCGGGAAACAGGCCGACAAAAATCCCGATGAGAATTAAGAGAGCAGGTTCTGTATTTTTCTTGTCAAGTTTCCCGGCAGTTTTCTCAACGAGAAACCATACACACGACCGGTTTTCTCGGCAAAAAGCTCTGCCAGCAGTTTTCTCGAGAAAACCGGTCGTGTGTACGAGGCCTGAGAATGGAATGTATGGACACTTTGGCTTTAGCGCCTCCCCAAGCCGTGTCCCCATGAGGCCACCTCAAGTAGCTTCCAAGGCATAGGTAGGGTGAAGCAAGATAGCGGCGACGGCATCGAATGTGACGAGCGCATGCTTGTCATAGTCGATGACGTCACTGCATTCATGCCATGTCAAGAATCTCGTCAGGAAAAACGACGGGTTTTTTCCTGATGAGAATCTCGGCCGTGTGTACGAGGCTTAAGGGCCAACCAAAATTGGCCAGGTATTAGACAAAAAACACAAGTAAATGAATCCTCATGAAAACAAATCCAATAGTTTATTCTCTTTTAGTTTATTTGTAGCAATAAATATTGTTATAGAGCATTGCTATTTTTAGAAAAGCAGGCGTGAAAAGCAAACCTGTAGTCAGGATCTGAAGCTGCAATCTCTGCTGTGTCTGGAAGTGTCTCTTCTTATTGAGCCACCTGAGATGCTAGACCCCTCCCTAGACAATTCCTTGGCTACAGGGGGTCCCCGGACTTCGGAACAACTCCTACTTACGAACAGCACCGTATCTGCCGTTCTGCACATGCGCGCTATTTCTGGCCATTTTCAACGGCAGGCACATTCGGAAGACGACGTATCTCCCGTTCTGCGCATGCGCAGCCATTCGACGGAACATCAGTAAACCTCGGAAAACGTTGGAAAATTACGTAATTGCCGTTCTGCGCATGCGGTACCGACTTACGAACATTTCCGACTTCAGAACAAACCTGAAGTCCCTAAGCGGTTCGTAAGTCGGGGACCCCCTGTAATCTTGTCTTGAACCTGTTTACTGGTGAACCTTGAGGTCTTCTATCAACTTCCTGATTTAAGCCTTGTTTCTGCACTTCCTGTTTGCCAGATTATTGTGCTCTCTCCAGCCAATATCTCGCTCTTGTCACTGCCACTTGTTACTGACCATTGGCCTGTTTATCGACTATGCTTCTGCTTGACCCAATCCTCAACCACTTGTTACTGACCTTTGGTTTGTTTACTGACTATGCTTCTGTTTGATCCCTACCTGCAATATCTTCTACTGGACCGCAGCTTACTCACCACCTGGCGGGGTGATCCTAAGGACTGTGACCTGGTACTAACATGAAGCAAAACCCATCTCCACCATCAGGAGCTCTGGTGAATATCGGTTAGTGCTTAGATCTCGCACCTCGGGCGAGCCTGCATCATCCGCCAGGGTGACCTGTTTGTATACTTATCCTGTTGGTCAGTGGGAGCCTCTCTACTACTATAGCTACTGGTTTCCGAGCCTGACCCCTGACCGTGACACCTGTAGTCAGAATAAGTTTTAAAAAAAAGGCAAATAAATGCAGGCATCATAACCCAAGTTCTTCATAATTTACTGTGCACACATGGACTTTGTGATGGTCCACCCCACCCTTCATATCAGAAAGTCAAAATGTCCCGGTGGCAATGTGACCTACAGAGAGTCCTGGCCATTGCATGTGTGACATAATTTGGATGGAGTCCTTGAATAGGTCTTTTAGAAATGCATGGTTATATTTACATCGTTTCTGTTTTTTGGATGCACTGTTTGGAATTAAAATTTAACATCCCCCAAAGCCTTTGGCCTATAACCATGTATGAATTCTTTCTAAGACAACATGCTGCTTTCTTAGGTCTCAGGAAACATTATTGCCATTGATCCACTAATTCTCAAGATGAGCAATACGTTCACATGCTCATGGGCACTCACCATATTGAATAAAACAAGGCTTAGGGGTTCTTCTGAGTCTTTCAAGAAGGATGAGCAATGGTTCTCTAATGAATCCTTAATTGTTGCTGATCCAAACTCACAATATCAGTATACGGAAAGGAGAAGGGCTTTTGTTTGTTCAAAACCAGGTAAAGAATGAAGTATTTCTAAAGGTGCAAAACAAACAACAAATTGAACTAGCAAGTAAAATAAAACAATTATGCCTTGTACACACGATCGTTATTTTTTTTCCATCGGTATAAAAAAATAGAACATGTTTTAAATTTTACCGATGGAAAAAAAAACGATAGCAAATTCCGATCGTCTGTGGGGAACTCCATCGGAGAAAAAACCCACGCATGCTCAGAATCAAGTCAACGCATGCTCAGAAGCATTGAACTTAATTTTTCTCGGCTCTTCGGAGTGTTTTACATCACGGCGTTTGGGACGGTCGGATTTTTGACTGATGGTGTGTAGGCAAGACTGATGGAAGTCAGCTTCATCGTATTCCCGATGGAAAAATCCATCGGATTTTATTCCATCGGAAATCCGATCGTGTGTACAGGGCATAAATGTGACACCACTGTATAATGTTTTTCGGCCAATTTGTTTTACATTTTTATAGATTTTTAATTATGTCAGCTTCTCCTATGAATATCATAGATGGCCAAGAACAGCAACACATGCATCCTTGACAAAATTCATGTAAATTTGTGTTTTTCACTACTGCAATTGAATTGCAAGATCCTGTTCCCACAGCTGCTTTTTACGGTATTTGTCTTTCCGTTCAACAACGTTGAAGGGCCCTCTGTGGGTTGATCTGGTCACAGCTTATATAGACTTCTCTGGGACCCCGGCTGTTCAGACACGTAGTGGTGCATTGTGGAAGAAAAAGGAGAGAGCCACATGTCCCGTGAATGTGGAAGTACCGAATGAGCATAAGGGAGGGGTGGGACAGTCAACAAAAGGCCAACTTCAAGCTGAGCCCCCCTACCTCTGGTGACCTTCTCCCTCCTTGAGTCCCTCATGCTTTTGTTTATTTATTTATTTTCATATACTTACCATTTCCAGATGTCTTTGGGCTGCTCATGTGATTTCCTAGGCAATCCACAATGATGCAGAACATGATGTTGACTTGATATCATCCCCGGTCTTTGAAAGAACCGTTGTGACTGGCCCCATGATATCCTGCATTCACAGTATGTCCTCAGTCTTCCAAATTGTATGTTACGGAGTGTCATTCAACCTAGAAGACTGAGAACATCTTGTGGTAAAAATGAAGTACTCCAGGGGACAGCTCCAGATTTAGGGTAAGTATTGCAGCCTGAGTTGATTTTGCTTTTTAAGTTGCTGGGGGACTGTATTTAAAGTAAAGAAAAAAAAATGGTTTTTAAAGTAGAACTATGGGCATTTTTAGTTTAATTTTGGACAGAGCAAGGGAGGGTTTATAACCCCTGTCAGATTTTTTTTCCGCCTTCTCTGTCCCATTGCAGAGAATTCCCTTTACTTCCTGTCCAATAGCCAAACAGGAAGTGAGAGGAAATCCGTGCAAATTAAAGGAATTTTCCCTTCGTTGGCAAAGCATAGGTTTTTTTTTAAGGCTGAACTTGTACTTAAAGCCCACATGACCTGAGCCAATTCAATATGTTTGGTTGAGGAGAGGACAAGGGCCAACAACATGACTAATACCATATACCAGTGGTCTCCAAACTACGGTTCTTTGCTTGCCTTTATCTCACTGACACCCACAATGGGGTATAATTACTGCCACTGACACAAAAAATGGGACACTATTCCTCCCCCTAATATTAAAGATGGGGCACTGTTTACTCCTACTGACCCCAGAACAATTTCTACCCTTACTGGCCACAGTCCAGCCCCCCTAAAGTCTGAAGGACAGTAAATTGTCCCATTGCTTTTAAAGTCTGGAGACCCCTGCCATGTACCATATGAAACTCACTGTGCTCAACCAAGATGGATCTGATATTGCTGTGCAATTGGGAGTGCTACAGTTAGGGCTCCCGTATGCCCTGCAAGTCCACTGTACAAAAAGACCAGCACCCAACCTTGGGCTTGTACAATCTTTTTTTTTAACCACTTAAGGACCGGACCAATACGCAGCATAATGACCAGGCCCTGATTTTGCGATTCGGCACTGCGTCGCTTTAACTGACAATTGCGCGGTCGTGCGACGTGGCTCCCAAACAAAATTGGCGTCCTTTTTTTCCCACAAATAGAGCTTTCTTTTGGTGGTATTTGATCACCTCTGCGGTTTTTATTTTTTGCGCTATAAACAAAAATAGAGCGACAATTTTGAAAAAAATGCAATATTTTTTACTTTTTGCTCTAATAAATATCCCCCAAAAAAATATAAAAAATTTTTTTTTCCTCAGTTTAGGCCGATACGTATTCTTCTACATATTTTTGGTAAAAAAAATCGCAATCGGCATTTATTGATTGCTTTGCGCAAAAATTATAGCGTTTACAAAATAGGGGATAGTTTTAAGGCATTTTTATAATTATTTTTTTTTTTACTAGTAATGGCGGCGATTTTTTTTGTGACTGCGACATTATGGCGGACACATCGGACACTTTTGACACCTTTTTGGGACCATTGTCATTTTTACAGCGATTAGTGCAATAAAAATGCACTGGTTACTGTAAAAATTACACTGGCAGAGAAGGGGTTAACCACTAGGGGCGCTGGAGGGGTTAAGTGTGCCTAGGGGCGTGTTTCTAACTGAGGAGGGGCGTGGCTACGAGTGACACATCACCGATCTCCGCTCTGATTACACAGAGCGGAGATCGCTGACATTGTCAGCAGGAGAGCGGGGAGATGTTGTGTTTACACTAACATCTCCCCGCTCCATGCCTCCGTGAGACGATCGCGGGGATCCCCGCGGCGAACGAGTCTGCGGGACCCGCGGTCCGACTCACAGGGAAGGCAGGGGGGTCGCGAGCGCGTGCGCGACCCCGACGTCGGCAGTTAAAGGGCCACATACAGGTACGTGATTGTGCCTGTACGAGCCATTCTGCTGATGTGTATATATACAGTGAGGGGTCCTTAAGTGGTTAAAGAGTGGGGTAAAAACCACAGATACTACAGTGCTGGTACGTTTCAGCCAGGAATGGCCTTACTCAGAGCAAGGTCGACTGCTACCATCATTTATCATCTCCACCCGGAGATGGAATCCATAGAAACATAATTGATACAGTCATTTACATATTTTGTCTGACTTAGGTAAACACCTAGCATCCGGCACCTCATTCCCAAGAAAGTCAAAATGTAGGAAGAAAATTGGGGTGGGGAATTATAATGGTGCCAACAGATAATAATGGAAACCAAAAATAATTAAAAAGCAAAATTTATTATAAACATGATTAGATCATAGTGTTCCAATATACATTTCCATTAGGGTGGTCAAACAAATGGTGTTCCGGTTGTATAAAGGTTATATGTTCGTATGATATCCCAACATGTTTCGCCTTATGGCTTTATTAGGGGATTAACGAACCAACCAGAAGACACGAAAGACTGTACAGAAAAATACAAAATTTAATATCGGAGAACATTTCCGAAAGTGTATGCATCTACAATTTTACATAAATATAGAAAAAGACAGAAGAAACACAAGTATAATTAATTTGCCATTGTCCACACTATCCCAAGGCTTACCCCTGAAGGCCCCCAGAGAATCACTGCTGAGACCAGGACCACACGAGGAGGGCACCATGCAGCCACAGAGAGCACACAACGACCTGGCTAAAAATGGAGAAAGAATTTATAATTTATGAGAATAGAATTCTAGCCAAGAGGCCTTATTTAATAAATGGGTATAAATGCACCATCTTGCATATAGAAAAGGAGCATAAGGGATAGCCCTAATATATCAATTGTGGTTGTCCATATGTTTACTTACTTAAAAAATATTAGAAGTGAACACCAGAGGGCGCCTGCAGGTAAAGCAACTTATATCCAAACTGGATGAATTGTGTGTTGCTAAGGCGAAAAGAAAAAAAAAGGAAAAAAAGAAAGAAAAAGAGATACAGTATGTGAGGGACCACCAGGCACCCAGCCTGGGTGCCTCCGTCAAGATATAGCATCGTCCACTCTGGAACCAGGTATTATTGCACCCAAGATCTAGACAACACTAGCTTAGATGCAAAATGGAACTCACTTTATTGTAAACTCACACAGATTATATATACCACACAAAATCAGATAAGTGCTTGATCACGTTATGCAAACAGTAAGATAACTAACATGCTAAGGAACAGCCAACATAAACAGTAATCTAATTAAACAGTAAGCTAACTAGTCATCTAGACCAGGGTTTCTCAACTCCAGTCCTCAAGGCGCCCCAACAGGTCATGTTTTCAGGATTTCCATTATTTTTCACAGGTGCTTTGATCAGTTTCACTGCCTTAGTAGTTACCACAGCCCTTTCATCTGAGGGAAATCCTGAAAACATGACCTGTTGGGGCGCCTTGAGGACTAGAGTTGAGAAACACTGATCTAGACAAGCCTAGGTGACTCACCCAAAACGTTCGGCACCAGTTCCCCAGTAAGAGAACCTAGGGCTTTCCAAATCTCTAACGGATTAGCAGACAGACATAAACAATAGGTGACTCAATAAACAATGGGAATTCACACCTAGAAGGCACACGATGGGGAAATGATATCATGGGAGAAAGACACCTTAGTAAACAGATTATAGAAGGAGAACCCCAACAGTAGGTTGTTTTTAACTGATGATATTAACATCTATTGTGAGTCTAGGAGGGGGAGTGAAACAGTCATTGCTGGTTTGGGCACAGGGGCCCCAAATCTGTATCCAGATCCTAGATTCCCAGAGTCTGTGTGTTTTTGAGGAGACATTGATCTTGAATCTGTAGTAAAATTTCTCTAGAGGTCCCCCACCCAAGAGAAGAGCTCCCTCAAAAGCTAGAGCCTATAGTCGGTAGGCAAGAGGCCGCCCCTCCAAATGTCCCTGTCCCGGTTGGGTCTGTCACACAGTAGGTATAAATGAACCACCAATAAGCCTTGGTATCAAATTGGAGATAGGATATTTTGGAGACTATATAGCTGCAATGAGTCAGCTTCGACTTGATGACAGCCAACAACAACTTTGGTGTTTAGCAAGGGAGGCAGCCAGCTGCAGAAAATGAACGTCAGAATAAATAACCATTGATGAAAGCAGAATATTATCCTATGCCTGAAATGTGTCTTTAGTTATGGCTATGCAGAAACTTTTTCTTGACAGTTTTAGCAAGGTTTAGTTCCCCCCTGCTTCAGATGTTAATTACAAAAAAATGCAAAAAAATGTATAAATAAATCTTCTGCATTAAAATGAAGGATTTATCAGGTTGGCCTATTGCTTATGAGAAGCATCTCCGTTCCAGACTAAACTGAAAAGCATTTTGCATAGCAATATATTTCTAATCGCCTTTACACAACATTGCCCAGTGGTTCATATAAAATGAGTTACTTTATGTAAAGAGAAAAACGGGAAATAAAAGTACTGTGTGACCTACTTTTTAAGGCTTTCAATATATTCTGAAAGGCGCTCGGCTGTGCTGAAGAGAAATATTTCCGAACAGCAAGGTCTGTGTTTTTGGTATTTTATACATGTGGATTACTCACATATTGTCTAGTTTTAGGAGGGGGTGTTATGTTAATAGGAAAGTTTCAAACTCATTGCTAATGATTTGTGGCTTTGTTTTCATAAACGAGGCCTGTGTGCAGCCTTTAGAAATATTTAAAAAAAAAATACATTTTTATTATTAATTATTTGGCACCTCATACTGGGTTGTTTTCAGTGGCATCATGAAAAAAAAAATCATGGTTTCTGTGAAATGTGTGCAAATATACAGAAAGGAAGATTCACTGAGTATAAAAATTTTTTTTATTATGCCTTGTACACACGATCGGATTTTCCGTTGGGATAAACTCCGGTGGATTTTTCAGACGGAATTCCGTTCAAGCTGTCTTGCATACACACTGTCACACCAAATTCCGATCGTCCAAAACGCGGTGACGTACAACTCTACGACGAGCCGAGAAAAATTAAGTTCAATGCTTCCGAGCATGCGTCGACTTAAATCTGAGCATGCGTGTTTTTTTCTCCGTCGGAGTTCCACACAGACAAACGTAATTTCCGATAGGATTTTTTTTCCTTTGGAAAAAAATAGAACGTGTTCTCTTTCTAAATTCCGACGGAAAAAAGTCAGATGGGGCACACACACAGTCGGAATATCCAATGAAAAAATTCCGTCTGACTTTTTCCATCGGAAATTCCGACCGTGTGCACAAGGCATTGTAGTGTAACATAAAAGGAAGGCATCACAACATTCCTTTGGATGTTCGTGCTCCCATGATGATTCCTGCCAGCTAGTTATGGGCTAGCCTTGGGTGATTGCTTCCGTGCTGATCCCTGCCAGCTAGTCATGAGCTAGCCTTGGGTGATTGCTTCCATGCTGATCCCTGCCATCTAGTCATGAGCTAGCCTTGGTTGATTGCTTCCATGCTGATCTCTGCCAGCTAGTTATGGGCTAGCCTTGGGTGTTTGCTTCCATGCTGATCTCTGCCAGCTAGTTATGAGCTAGCCTTGGGTGTTTGCTTCCATGCTGATCCCTGCCAGCTAGTTATGGGCTAGCCTTGGGTGATTGCTTCCATGCTGATCCCTGCCATCTAGTCATGAGCTAGCCTTGGTTGATTGCTTCCATGCTGATCTCTGCCAGCTAGTTATGGGCTAGCCTTGGGTGTTTGCTTCCATGCTGATCTCTGCCAGCTAGTTATGAGCTAGCCTTGGGTGATTGCTTCCATGCTGATCCCTGCCAGCTAGTTATGGGCTAGCCTTGGGTGATTGCTTCCATGCTGATCCTTGCCAGCTAGTCATGAGCTAGCCTTGGGTGATTGCTTCCATGCTGATCCCTGCCATCTAGTCATGAGCTAGCCTTGGGTGATTGCTTCCATGCTGATCTCTGCCAGCTAGTTATGGGCTAGCCTTGGGTGATTGCTTCCATGCTGATCCCTGCCAGGCAGTCATGAGCTAGCCTTGGGTGATTGCTCCCATGCTGATCCCTGCCAGCTAGTCATGAGCTAGCCTTGGGTGATTGCTTCCATGCTGATCCCTGCCAGCTAGTCATGAGCTAGCCTTGGGTGATTGCTTCCATGCTGATCCCTGCCAGCTAGTTATGGGCTAGCCTTGGGTGATTGCTTCCATGCTGATCCCTGCCAGCTAGTCATGAGCTAGCCTTGGGTGATTGCTTCCATGCTGATCCCTGCCAGCTAGTTATGGGCTAGCCTTGGGTGATTGCTTCCATGCTGATCCCTGCCAGCTAGTTATGGGCTAGCCTTGGGTGATTGCTTCCATGCTGATCCCTGCCAGCTAGTTATGGGCTAGCCTTGGGTGATTGCTTCCATGCTGATCCCTGCCAGCTAGTTATGGGCTAGCCTTGGGTGCATGCACATCTGAAGGACTCTGTTGGTAAAAAGAAGAACATTGGAACGGTTAGAATCCTTTATGGCTCCACTTCAGCTCTTAAAGTAAAGCAAGAGAAAAAAAATGATGGTGGGTTATATTTCCAAACTAGCTAGGATTGCCAGAATGTTAACCCCCTTCCTGCTCCCACCTCCAGGCCAGGTAAGGGGATCTAAATGCTGGGAGGTGGAGGCAGGTGATTGGCTGACACAGCGGTCACATGATCGGAAGCTACTGTTGGCAGCATTCATCGCAAGCTTTCTGTGTAAAGCCTCATACACACGATCGGACTTCCATCGGACAAATCCGTGGATTTTTTGTCCGAATGTCCATTGTCCGTTGTCCGTGAACTTGTTCTGCATACAGACGGCAGAACTTTTTCAGGCAACATTCACGAAACTACGTGGTTTTTCTGCTCTTTAGTGCCACCCTTTGGGCAACTTCTGCTAATGTTGTCTGATGGTCAGCATTGGTTCGGAGCATGCGTGTTTGTACTTTGGATTTTAGTCCGACAGATTTGTGTACACACGATCGGATAATCCGACGGAACACATTTGTTCTTGGAAAATTTGAGAGCATGGCTATCCAACATTTGTTGTCGGAAATTCCGACAACAATTGTCCGATGGAGCATACAGACGGTCGGATTATCCGACAAAACACGTCCATTACACAATTGTTGTCAGAATATCCGATCAGACATGCTAACCATCAGACAACATTAGCAGAAGTTGCCCAAAGGGTGGGGCTAAAGAGAAGAAAAAACACGTAGTTTTGTGAATGTTGGCTGAAAAAGTTCTGCAGTCTGCATGCAGAACAAGTTCACAGACAACCCCCTTTGGACAAAAATCTACGGATTTGTCTGATGGAAGTCCGATTGTGTGTACGAGGCTTTACCTTCTGGTAAAACTAGCGTTCGTAATGGAGATAGCACATTCGTCACGCTGTAGCGAACTGAAAGCACGAAGACTGAAAAGCGCGAATCGTCTCTCCCCAAACTTTTACTAACACGCGATAACACGAGATCAGCAAAAGCAGCCCAAGGGGTGGCGCCATTGGTATCAAACTTCCCCTTTATACTGCCGTCCTACGTGTTGTACGTGACCGCGCTTTACAACAACTAGATTTTCAATTGACAGTGTGTATGCAAGGAAAGCTTGACAAGAATCTCGTTGAGAAAACCAACGTTTTTTTTTTACGACGGGATTCTCGGCCGTGTGTACGAGGCTTTACTGTTGCCTTCCTATCATCTCAAACCAGTCTGGCCATTCTCCTCTGACCTCAACAAGGCATTTTCCTTCACACAACTGCCGCTTACTGGATATTTTCTCTTTTTCGGACCATTCTCTGTAATCCCGAGAGATGGTTGTGTGTGAAAACCCCAGTAGATCAGCAGTTTTTGAAATACACAGACCAGCCCGTCTGGCACCAACAACCATGCCACGTTCAAAGTCACTTATATAAGTTTTACTGTACAGTACCTGTGCATCTCTTTTCACCCATCCCAGTATTTATGGCGCCTAAATCACTGAGAAGAAGGGCTCTTCAAAAAAAAAAAAAAGAAGCCCAACACAAGTGCCTACCATCCTCCATTTGTCTTTATGGTGTCAGGTTGAGATTGCTGTGACTTTAGATATGAATGGTGCCTACAGTAGGTGTTCTGTTCTTTACTAGAGGTGTTCAGGTCCTTGGAGGAGCACGGAGGAGAACCTATTAACCACTTCAGCCCCGGAGGATTCGGCTGCCCCATGACTGGGCCATTTTTTGCGATTCTGCATCGATTTAACTGACAATTGCGCGGTCGTGCGACGTGGCCCAGAAACAAAATTGACGTCCTTTTTTTCCCACAAATAGAGCTTTCTTTTGGTGGTATTTGATCACCTCTGCGTTTTTTATTTTTTACGCTATAAACAAAAAAAGAGCGACAATTTTGAAAAAAAAGCAATGCTTTTTACTTTTTGCTATAATAAATATCCCCCAAAAATATATTTAAAAAAAACCTATTTTTTCCTCAGTTTAGGCCGATACGTATTCTTCTACATATTTTTGGTAAAAAATCGCAATAAGCGTTTATTGATTGGTTTGCGCAAAAGTTATTGCGTCTACAAAATAGGGGGTAGTTTTATGGCATTTTTATTAATAATTTTTTTTTCTATTAGTAATGGCACCGATCAGCGATTTTTATCGTGACTGCGACATTATGGCGGACACAACGGACACTTTTGATGCTATTTTGGGACCATTGTCATTTATACAGCGATCAGTGCTATAAAAATGCACTGATTACTGTGTAAATGACACTGACAGGGAAGGGGTTAAGTGTGTCCTAGGGAGTGATTCTAACTATGTGGGGGCGGGGCTTACTGTGACACGACCCTGATCACTGCTCCCGATGACAGGGAGCAGACGATCAGTGTCCTGTCACTAGGCAGAACAGGGAGATGCCTTGTTTACATTGGCCTCCCCCCGTTCTGCCACTCCGTGGGTCCCGCGGGCACGGTCACGGAGCTCACGGCCGGGGTGCGCGCCCGAACGGCGGCAAATTTAAAGGGACATATATATATACGTCCATTTGCCTATCCGTGCCATTCTGCCGACGTAAACGTGCGTGCGGCGGTCGGCAAGTGGTTAATGGTCTTTCATGGCCGGATTTGGGAAAGTGGGTGAAGGGTCTCTACTGGATATAGTGCACAATTCCCTTGCCTGAAGAATGGAGAATACCAGCATAGTTTCTTAGATACATGGTTTATTTTTTTATGCAAACATCCATAATGAATGAGCTAGAACTCATCAGATAAAGTGCGGCGTGCGCCCTGCTGAAGTCAGATTTGTAAGCACTGATATTATCACTTATTTAAATTTCTACAAGTTCAAAAGTTCAGTCCTTTTGCATTTTTTAATCTTCCGGCTTGTAATATCCATAATCAGGCCTCTTTTTTTTTTTTTTTTTGTAAGCTGCAGACACGCAGACAATTTTGGGTTATGCCGTATGAGTCACTGAGCACATTCCCCTTCTCCCCATATACATGCTAACAGTGGCGGCCGGTGGAAATTGTTTTTGGGGGGGCGGTAACAGAATTGATCCAAAATCTTAATGCCGTATCTAAACGAATGGAACGTAACGAATTAATAATAATAAATTATAATAAAAACTTTTTAGTATTATTATTGTTATTATTATTTATTAGTAATTTGTTTAGATACAGCATTCGTTATTTCGGATAAATTCGTATTCGTTGCGTTCACTAACAGCCAAATTTCAAAGGAAATTCCAATACCTATAATTTAATAGTTAGTTATTATTAGTTAGTTATCATTTAGCATTTTCGTATTTTTGTATTTTTGTATTTTCTTTTATTTTTGGATTTTCGAATTTACGAATTGCGATCATAACGAATGACCCGAAAAACGGAAAAAATAATTTTTTTCGGCAGTGCACATGTCTAGTACACACTATTAGACATGTGCAGAACAGAAAAAATGTATTTAGTTTTGGATAAAGTCTTAATGTTACTAATTTTGTTTCGACGATTCATTTCATTTTCTAACAAATTCCAAATTTTCCTAAACGATTCGAACTCGAATTGGTTGAACATTTATGGACCGTTCTGAATTCTGTAGAATAGCTGGTTGTTAAGGAGCGAACTGGACCCTTATCCAAGCATGCAGCCCTGCAGGTCAGGGAAGAGGGAGGAAGAGCGAGCGCCCCCCTCCTGAACCATACCAGGCCACATGCCCTCAACATGGGGGGGTATTTTGGGGTAGGGGGCTCCCCCCCAAGCACCTTGTCCCCATGTTGATGGGCACAAGGGCTTCTTCCCCAAAACCCTGGCTGGTGGTTGTGGGAGTCTGTGGGTGGGGGAGTTTATCAGAATCTGGAAGCCTCCTGAGGGTGTGCCCCCCTATTTATACCAGCCCCCTGACTATCTCCTAATCTGTCCCATCCTCTGGAACTCCATACCGCAATCTGTCTGACTATCTCCTAATCTGTCCACCTATAGGCAATCTCTAAAAAACCCATTCCTTCAGAATGGCCTCTCCCACCTCCATCTAACAACTGAACTTTTACTTTCTCCATCGTTACATCCCTAAGCCCTGGTTCACACTGGTGCGATTTGACATGCGATTTGACATGTCAAATCGGCGATATTTGCCGCAAATTGCGGGCAATGGCACCGTCCTAATCGGTGCGACGCCGCATCTGCCGCGCTGCACCGATTTCAAAAAGTAGTTTCTGTACTACTTTTTGCGATTTCGGCCGCGATTTACATTGACATCTGTGTCAGATGTCTTTGTAATCGCGGCTGAAATCGGGACTGACAGGCAGGAGTGAAATCGTGCAAGTTCAGCTGAACTCGCACGGCTTCACTCCCGCAGCCCAGTGTGAACCGGGGCTTAGAGTTATTACTTTTTGTGTCACTCCTTTAGTACAGCCTTTCTCAACCTTGTCAACACACAGGAACCCTTAAACTTTCCAGGCTCAGGGAACCCCTGCTAAAAAAAATTGCTATAGCTACAACTAATGATATATTAGTGTGATGGTCAGTGGGAAAAATCCTCCTTACACTTGTAGTCATTGGGAAAATTTACCCCGTTACAGATAGCTAAAAAGATCAATGGTGTCAATGAGAACTTATCCGAGAGGCAGAAATTGCTTATTCCTCAAGGAACCCCTAGCAACCTCTGGACGAACCCTGGGTAGGCAGAAACTGCTTATTGTTCAAGGTACCCTTAGCAACCTCTGGAGGAACCCTAGGTCGGCAGAAATTGCTCTTTGCTCAAGGAACCCCTAGTGACCACTGGAGGAACCCTAGGTAGGCAGGAATTGCTTATTGTTCAAGGAACCCCATGGAACCTCTGGAGGAACCGTAGGTATGCAGAAATTGCTTATTATTCAAAAAAACCCTAGCAACCTCTGGAAGAACCCTAGGTAGACAGAAATTGCTCTTTGTTCAAGTAACCCCTAGCAACCTCTGGAGGAACCCTAGGTAGGTATAAATTGCTCTTTGCTCAAGGAACCCCCAGGAACCTCTGGAGGAACCATAGGTAGGCAGATATTGCTTATTGTTCAAGGAACTCCTAGCAACCTCTGGAGGAACACTAGGTAGACAGAAATTGCTCTTTGCTCAAGGAACCCCTAGCAACCTCTGGAGGAACCATAGGTAGGCAGATATTGCTTATTGTTCAAGGAACCCCTAGCAACCTCTGGAGGAACCCTAGGTAGGCACTGGGCAGATATTTCTTATTGTTCAAGGAACCCCTAGCAACCTCTGGAGGAATCCTAGGTAGGTATAAATTGCTCTTTGCTCAAGGAACCCCTAGCAACATCTAGAGGAACACAAGGTAGGCAGAAATTGCTCTTTGCTCAAAGGACCGCTAGCAACCTTTGAAGGAACCCTGGTTGAGAAACGCTATTTTAGATTGTAAGCTCTAATGAACAGGGCCCTTCTAACCCTCTTGTATCGATTGTATTGTAGCTGTTCTGTGTCCCTTTACTTTGAAAAGCAGTACGCAAACTGTTAGCGCTATATAAATCCTGTATAATAATAATAATAAGATATAAGATCTAATGATCTATGGACTGTATGAAGGTGTTACATATGTTTTCTGTGTTAAAGTGATTTGTTTGGCAATCTTGCATTATATAAAATAATTGTTGCACATATCTTTTAAATCAGATAAACTGTTCCGGTTTTATAATCTGCTCTCTGCGATTGGTATTACAGTTTAATATTTTGTTCTCTCGGGGAGATGCGCTGTTCTATATGTCAGGTTTTGTTTTAAATCGGGAAGTAAAATTGCATTTGCTCGGCTCTATGGTAGCAGCAGATTGTTGGTCTTTTAAGTAGGTCACACATTGTATAGACTGAAAGTGCTTTATCCTTTTGCCATCTGGCAAGAGAAGTTAGCATCCGATTAACTCCAATATACTATGGAAAGTTGACCATGGTTATGTCATGGATACAGGCGTCAGGCACAATGCCGCAGTAATGAAATTGTACATTTAGCACCTCCCTGGTGTACAATATCAGCCGGAGCATCAAAGCAGCTGTCTGCAAAGATTACAATGGATCAAATGAAAAAACCTTAACAGGGCTGAAAAGGCAAGAAAATGAAAAAAATAAAAAAAGTGATCGTGTCCGGGCAGTTGGTGCTCGTAGATTATTATTTTGCTGCATTTATTTCCCTGAAAAGATGACAATGTAAAAAATTGATCTGTCGAAGGCAGATAACGGCAGAAACAGGTCAACGTTGCCTGTACTTGGTTATTTTCTACATAGAACATTTAAGCACTTAACCATTTATAATGTAGCCAAAATAAATAAATCATACTGCATATCCTTTTATGACCGTGGTGATGCCGAACCTCAGACAAGCGAAATACACAGATTAAAAAAATATATATATATCTATGTAGCGCCCCCCCCCCAATATTTGGGGGCGCTATGTGTAAATTTAAGGGTAGTCTGAGCCAGTAGTTGGGCTCAGACCAATTGATCTGGATTTGCTTCTGCTCTGGGTGTGATACTGCCTGGCAGTAGTGTTCCCTGTTCACCTGTAGGTGGCACTGTCATCACCGGCATAGGTTGAACTACAGGGGGTATCACAACACCTTGGGTGTCCTTTCTCGGCAGCTGTCCAGTGGGCTTAGGTTTTACTCTTGTGTGGATATTGGACTTATTCTCTACCTAGACAATGGAGCAAGGGAACTACTTGAAAGAGGTAATTGCTGCAAGGCCCAAACAATAACACCGCTTGCCCCTCTACACAAGGGGGGATACCGGGCAAGTAGCAGGTGTGCCTGACTGCGAACAGAGGACGGCAGAAAAGGGTCTGTGTGCTACACCTATATATCTATCTATCTATATATATATATATATATATATATATATATATATATATATATTTATTTATTTTTTTACTTTTTTTTATTTATACATATATATGTATAGCTTGTTGCATTTCTGACCATCCATTCCTAAGATTTATTCCACTCTGCAACTCGGCACCGCCCTGTCTGGCAAGGCAATAGGCCTGTTTTTTCTCTGTTGCATGTATGTACCACTTACAGGTCAGGCCCCTCCCTCAGCCTGACTGGACATTGAAAAGAGAAGCAGTATACTGATGAGCTAATCCCTCTGTCACTATGCTCCCTCCTCTTAGCATGTCCCATGTGATCACTGTGGCATAACTGACTAACTCAATAGAAAGCTTCTCCCTCCCCTAGTCTGAGCTCTGCTGTACATAGAGTCGGTCCTCAACCCCCCTTCACATCACAGTTTCCCCTTGATATCAGTGTCCACAGTTCCCCTTTAAAGCAGCCCCACAGTGTTCTTAGTTCCTCTTCACATCACAGCCCCCTTTTACATTACAGTGTCCCATTACAGTGCAGTCCTCTTTATATCACTGACGATCATGACTGGACTGCAGTCGCTACTCACCTCCGGCTATCAACAGGCCACAGACCGGTATCGGTACCGGTCCGCAGGCCCAGGGGTTGGGGGCCCCTGCCCTAGAAGATGGATGTTCTAATTACTCTAATAACACTGTAGCACAACAAATCTAGAATGAAGCTCCATTCACACCTGTGTATAGTGCCACCAGCAGGTGATTCAGTCCCTGACAGCTTTATTGATTATGCAAATCGGACAAAAAAAAAAGGCAACAGATGCTTTCTGGGGACTAAAAAAATTTCCCTTCATCTGGGATTTAAATGGCAACTTAAACTGAATCTGACTCGGTGCAAAAACTCAGTATAATCCGACCCTAATGAGAAGAATGAAATGCAGAGAGATGCTGGTGTCAGCGATAGGGAAGTAAACACGGGCATCTTTCGCTGACACAAGCATCTCTCTGCATTTCATTCTCTTGGACTGGGTTGAAAGATCTAGAACAGTGGTGGTCCACATTCTTGATAATGGGGGCCCTTAGGTGCTGTCCCTGACATTGCCAAAGGGCCACACTTAATATGTGCCACAGACAGCAGACACATGACAGGAGATGGTCAGATACTATGGGCATGAACCAAGAGATAGTCAGAGAGTGTGGAAATGCTATAAGAGATGTTCAAGACTGGAGACGTAGACATTACACGAGACTAGAGATTACTGCTACAACAGGGCAATAGGAAAACACATATGAGTTTCTGCAGGCCTCCGAGGGCTGCACAAGAAGGAACAAAGGGTCACAGGTTGGGCACCAGAGATCTGGGAGTCCAATTGAATTTAAAGGGGTTGTAAAGGTTAGTTTTTTATTTTCTAAATAGGTTCCTTTAAGCTAGTGCATTGTTGGTTCACTTACCTTTTCTTTCGATTTCCCTTCTAAATGTTTTTTTTCTTTGTCTGAATTTCTCACTTCCTGTTCCTCCTCAGTAAGCTTGCCCCCATCATCCGAACCGTTCTGGCTGGGGGTTTCAGCGTGCTCGCCCCCTCCCTTGGGACTAAATCCCTGCGGGGAGACGCTGTGAACTTTCACGCTACCCCGCAGGGATGTAGTCCCAAGGGAGGGGGGCAAGCACGCTGACTAACCCCCAGCCAGAACGGCTCGGATGATGGGGGCAAGCTTACTGAGGAGAAACAGGAAGTGAGAAATTCAGACAAAAAAAAAACATTTAGAAGTGAAATCGAAGGAAAAGGTAAGTGAACCAATGCACTAGCTTAAAGGAACCTATTTAGAAAATAAAAAAACAAACCTTTACAACCCCTTTAAGCTGAATTTTTAAAGCCCCTGATGAAGAGGGATATTGGGGCCCCTGAAACACATTGGCTGCCTTTCTCAGTTTTTTTCCCTGTTATCAATAAAACAGCTTTTTGGAGGCTAGGAACTGATGCTTGACACTTTCTTTGGTGGACAAACATATTGACTTCTCAAATCAGGTAGGTAACCTCTGTTTGCCGAGAGGGATCTCTTTTGTGTAGAGAGCTGCCGAACTTAAGCCATCAGCTGTACGGTGGCTTTAAATATTTGGGGATCCATGTCCAGCTCCTCATTTGCACCTCTCATTAGACTGAATAAGCCATTTGGCTCTCTGCTCCCTCCTTGAGCTGTCAGTTGAGGGTGTTTGGTGGAAGTCAAAAACTTTGAGGTTACATCCTGGAATGTTCTTCTCAGCTTACCATTACAAACTGTCAAAATGATTTAACTTCACATCCCGGTCAATATCCCAGTGTGGCCTGCATAGTCCTTGAGGTGAAGATCTCATCAGAGAGGTCTGTGTGTTCACCTGTACATATAAAAGTAGATTTCCTCTAAGACAAGTGTATCCGGGCTAAAAGGTATATAAATATTTGAATGCGCTACCTGCTCATAAAATAGAATTATCAGAAAAAGGCAATAAAAAGCACAAATAGCCCAATAGGTGCAGGAAATAATTCTAGAACATTTTGCCCATTGAATAGGTAATGCCGGTGCACTCTAGTAGCACGTCTAGTGGTCTAATTAACATTCCATTATGAGTTGCATTGTCACTAGTGTATGTGTATGTTGTCTCTGTTGTGATTATGGTAATTGAAGCACTATGTGGGCTATTTTGTAATTACAAGACAATGTGGAGCCTCCATAGGGTTATTGAGTGCATGCTTATTTTTCTTAATTCTGTCCCCTGAGAATGCATATGATTGTAAATGTAACCGTAGTTTCTATTTGTGTCCAAGAGAATCCACACATTTTGAAAGTCATTTTGTATGTGTGTTATATTGCAGATAAAGTGCATTGGTCCCCAGACTGTGCACATTAAAGTATTTATATAATCTTAAATCTGAGCTTTAGGTTGAAGGTCTCCTCTCACCCAGTCTTCCCCTCCCCAAGCAAAGTTATTAAACCTTTTATATAAAAAAAAATCGAGGTCTGATGTGGTAAAATTGAACCCCGAAGTCTACTGGGAAACCAATCATTCCTAGAGTGTTGATCTACTGGATCCCCCACAGTGCTTATTGGTTTCCTTGGTTCCCCCACAGTGCTTATTGAGCTCCAGGTTGAAGGTCTCCTCGTACCCAGTATTCCCCTCCCCAAGCAAAGTTCATAAACCTTTACATAAAAAAATCTAGCTCTCATGCTGTAAAATTTAACCCTGAAGTCTACTGGAAAACCAATAATTTCTTGAGTGTTGATCTACTGGATCCCCCACAGTGCTAATTGGTTTCCTTGGCTCCCCCACAGTGCTTATTGAGCTCCAGGTTGAAGGTCTCCTCTTACCAAGTCTTCCCCTACCCAAGCAAAGTTCATAAACCTTTACATAAAAAAAATCTAGCTCTGATGCTGTAAAATTGAACCCTGAAGTCTACTGGGAAACCAATAATCCCTGGAGTGTTGATCTACTGGATCCCACACGGTGCTTATTGGTTTCCCTGGGTCCCCCACAGTGCTTTTTGAGCTCCAGGTTAAAGGTCTCCTTGTATCCAGTCTTTCCCTCCCCAAGAAAAGTTCATAAACCTTTATATAAAAAACATCTATCTCTGATGCTGTAAAATTGAACGCTGAAGTCTACTGGAAAACCAATAATTTCTTGAGTGTTAATCTACTGGATCACCCACAGTGCTAATTGCTTACCCTGGGTCCCCCACAGTGCTTATTGAGCTCCAGGTTGAAGGTCTCCTCGTACCAAGTCTTCCCCTACCCAAGCAAAGTTCATAAACCTTTAAATAAAATAATCTAGCTATGATGCTGTTCTATGAAGTCTACTGGAGAACCAATCAATCCTGGAGGGTGGATCTACTGGCTCCCTCATAGTGTTTATCGGTTCCTTCCTCAGACTACAAATCACTACTCTGTTCTACAGCAATGGGAGGTTAGCGGGAAGAACCAGTGAGAGCTTCAAGTAACTAGGGTGGAGCTGAGCTTCCTTGGGCTATGTTCACTTTGAAGGAGTTTAGATGCTAAACTAAAACCCCACTGAAGTCAATGGGAGCTTTATCTGTCAAATCAAAAATGCCCATTTTTTGGGCTGATAGGAAAAGAGTTGTCAAAAAAAATATTCTCCTCGAGCGGTCATTGGCAATATAAGGAGAGGGGTGGGGATAGTGGTAACATCATTGCCAAAATATGGCCATGGCCATAAAGGGGCAATGATATTACCCAAATGTGACAATGTGGCTGAATTGAGGAAATTATGTAACCCCCCAATCCCCTCCGCTTTGCTCATCTAGGCTTGGTGACTTCAGTGATTGCAAGCACCTGCTGCCTCCTTAGCAACCATTGATGGCTGGAAGCTGTCACGTTCGTTCACACAAAACACCTTATATGTTGGGTGTTCTGGCGAATGTCTACACCTAAAGCTTATTTCTACATGGGGCCTAGGTAAATGACACTCCCGGAACATCTGAATTCCCAGGGTAATTTCAAGATAATGTCGAACTTAAAAAAAAAAAACGTGCAATAATTACTATTTAGGAAAACAGTCTTTTATAATATGCATGCACACCTATGCAAAAGTAGTGATGTAAATGCAAAAATATATTGTAACCATATAGTTAAAAGCCTTTACGTAAGGGATCTTCCCCTTAAAGGTTTTTAACTATATGGGATCAGGAATGCATCTTAGGTCTGTAGGATTTCCCCAATGTTCCCTGGCTGAGCCTGTTCAAGAGAACTTATTTCAGCCAACCACCATTGATTTCCCTTGAGACAAGCCAACACCTGACCTCTTCAACCTCTTTGAAACCTGAATGTGTGACCAACGCTTACATGCATCACGTACAGTAATTGTTTGGCGGAGGGGCCATGCTTGTTTAGAAAGGTGTTTGTAGGCCTGATATTCTTTATGTACAGTACAGTACATCATTAAATGTTTTCAATTGGTTCAAGAAATGTCTGCAATAATAACGCTTGTGTTTCTTTTTTGTTTTCACATGACACAAGACAATCGTGTTTGTCGAGAAGTCTTTGTAATGAACAGTCATTTTGTGGTAAGCATCTATTTTTCATAATTTGTTACACGTTTACATGACTGGGTATTCATAGATTTATTTTGGTAATCATTCATTTTAATGATATGTCAAGTATGATTATTACTATTGTTATTAATAAAAGCGATCACTCTCTCCAGTTTAGGGCCCTTTCACATTGGGTGTGAGGGGGTGTATCCCCTTCTCATAAACTATAGGTCTAATGATCATTTGGTCTAGGGAAATATATAACAGGGAGGATTATGTACCCCATTACTTGGTCCCACTGGATTTCCTTCCCTGCTAATTCCAAAATTCATGACTGCTCCCACAAAGCCACTCTTCTCTATATGATAGCGTTGGACTAATAGAGGCGGGGCTAGGTTCTGATGGATACACAATCCCCTGAAACACATTGGCTTAACTTGATTCTCTTAATTACAGGTAATAAACATTTCAAATAGACCCCTGAGTGTTAAGAACTTTTGTAATGGGCACTCCTTAACTTCCACCCTGGACTTCAGCTCTGGTCATGTGGCCATCTGTCTGCTCTCCATTACCATTACATATAATGCAGGACCAGGAGCCCTGCGTTGTGCATGAGAGCATTGAGGTCCCATTCACATTCCGGGACTGGATTAGCAGTTGAAAAGATTGCCGTTGCAAAGACAGGCAGAGGCTGGTCCAGTGGTTTCCAGCCTCAGTTCCCCGAAACCCCCAACAGGCCATATTTTGGAAATTTCCCTAAGATAAATTAGCTATCATAAATACCAAACCATTGACATTGATCAACAGCACCTACTGTACACAAGGTGAAGGAAATACCAAAAATATGCCCTGTTGGAGGTTCTTGAGGACTGAGGGTGGGAACGGCTGTTCTAGACCAGGGGTCTCCAAACTACTGCCCTCCACCTGTTGAATGAATGAATGAATGATGTGTACAGTGCTACACATGCGAACTGAATCGCCTCTAGGCGCTTTTTGCAGCCAGTGTCTGTTTGGCTGGTGCGGTCATTTTACCCCGTAGGATCTCAACACGCTTGGGACACACAAGGAAGGAACTGCAAGTCCCATAAGACATTGCAAGGCTTTGACAGCCGCAGGCATAAGGCATGATGGAATTGTAGTTCCTCAACAGCTGGAAGGCCACAGTTTGGAGCCACCTGCCCTAGACTAAAGGAGCATTAGACTCTTGGTATACAGGGCTGAGGACCCAAGTTGACTATTCTTCAGCTTTCATTGGGAATTGTGAACAAAGAGCCAGCTGTGTATTAGCAACATGGTTCTTTTTAAGGCCTGACTTTAGATTTTACTCTAGTTACAAGGTATACAGTACTTGTAAAAATTTTACCTTTTTTCTATATATACTAGGTCTATGGGCTCTTTAAATACTCATTAAAGCCCACAAAGACATTATTTTGGCAGCACCCTTGCACCGATTGCAGCTGACGCAAGGCTAAGCTTTCTCATCATAAAGGACTTAAAAAAAAAGGTTGAAGTATGTGACCTTGGTCTAGAGCATAATTTTGACACATACATTATACAACTACATGGTGAATGTTTACAAAAAGGGTGTAAAGGCTTTGAGTTCCTTATACTTTCTTTTATTTTTAAACCAGTTTTACAGGTTGCTAGAGCGGCGTGGCAGTTTCTATTTTAAAAACAGATTACCTAAAGGGTGATAGTGAGTTAATGTTGGATGCTGTGCACAGGCAAATTGTATCTGGGGATCATAGCTGAAGCTAAAGATATCCTAGTGAAATGATCCCAGTATTAGAAAAAAAACATTCAGCCCAGTCAGTCAACCTCTTTTGTATGACATCATCACACAAGTTCTTCCATTACAGAGACCCTGTCAGGTCTCTAAACATATTAAACTGCCAGATAAAATGCCAAGGCTGGAGTCTTAATGTGAACCACAAATTCTTTATTGAATAAAATAAAGCCGGTTTCTTCCTATCTCCTCTCCATTTCAGCTTTCATAAGCATCTTCAACATTCGACACTTCCAGGAGTGTCAGATGCCTGTGCTCCCTTCTACATTCTGAAGTTCCTTTCTTTCACCCTAAATCACTACAAGACTGAGTGGTAGACAAAACCAGGCAAACTGCATTTTCAGAAGGAGGCCATAAGTAGCATCGCTGATATTTCTATCATGATAGGTGTACTTCAAGGGAGACTTTGGGGACTCTTGTTGGCCCTTTCTCAGGTTATCATGAGACTTCATTCAATCAGTGTATATATCTGATCATGCTTCAAGATCACTGGCGTATTTACACCAAAGGGTTTGAACGGCAGAATGGGAGTTAGCACTTTTTTGTATGTAGCGTCCACTTAGCTGTAGGTCGTGGGCAAATCTCTTAGCCATGGGCCTACAGTTCAGACTACAAAAGTGCATTAACAGCAACCCAAGGGCCATGTTGTTATACCAGATCCCGGCCCATAGACCCACTCAGTTTTGAAAAAAAAAGGAACTGCAAAGCCCAACCCCATTCTACCGGCTCTCTTACACAGTCTGAGGTTCCTTGCACATCTTTGACATTAGGCCTGGTCAGGAGCACACATTACTTCACTACACACATTCCAAAGCCTTGCATTTCTCAGAGGTTTTAGACCTGATCCTTAGTCTAGTCCCTGCAAGAGAAAAGCCTATCATTAGCCCAGACATCCCAGTAACTATGTTCAAGAAACCTATTCAACCACTACACTTGCAGGATCAGTGTCTTCAGACCACCACCTGCTCATAATCTGAGCTGGCTGCTACACACACTTCTTACACTTCCCGGGTCAGTCGTGCGTTTCCACCAAAGGGTTTGGACTGGCTGAATAGGAGTTAGCACATTTTTGCTTGTAGCGTCCCCTTAGCTGCAGGTCATGGCCAAATCTCTCAACCAGAGCCTACAGTTCAGACTACAGTAGTGTATAACAGCAACCCAGGGGCCATGTTGTTAAGCAAGATCCCGGCCCAGGTGCCTACTCAGTTTTCTAGGGAAGGAGAAGCAAAGACCAACTCTATTATACTGGCTCTATTACACAGTCTGAGGTTTCCTGCACATCTTCACCATTAGGCCTGGTCAAGAGCACACATTACTTTACTAGACACGTTGCAAGGCCTTGCATTTATTTGTGGTTTTAGGCCAAATATTTAGGCTAGTCCCTTCAAGAGAACAGCCTATCATTATCCCAAACATCCCAGTGACTATGTCAAAGAAACCTATTCAACCACTACACTGCCAGGATCACTGTCTTCAGTCTACCACCTCCTCCCAACCCGAGCTGGCTGCTATATAGACCTCTTGGGTATGGGCCAATGGACTGATGAGACTCAGTCTGCTTCTTGCTGGAACTTTCCCTTCATGGTGCAACAGGCATCAAACAGTCCATACAACAGGGCATTCATATACTCCAAGGAGACATACCGTATATACTTGAGTATAAGCCAAGTTTTTCAGCACTTTTTTTGTGCTGAAAATGCCCCCCTTGGCTTATACTCGAGTCACCTTTTTGTGCCTGATCTCCTGGACTTTGGGGACCCGATGTTGGCTGACTGTTGGTCCCCTGGACCCCAAACTTGGTTCACATGTAGCCCTACTCTTCCTCTACAAGTGTGCAAAGTTTGTTGTCTGGGGGACTTACGGCCAGGGAGCACCAATTTTTCAAAGCCGGGCACCCCTTCCATAGACTCCCATGTCAAACGGTCATTTCTCTGGCGACATTGGGGACCCGGTACCGGCCCCATTTTTTCTCTACAAGTGTGCAAAGTTTGTTGTCTGGGGGACCTACGGCCAGGGAGCACCGATTTTTCAAAGCCGGGCACCCCTTTCATAGGCTCCCATGTTTAACGTCAGTCTAGTCATGGGCACAGTGAGGCATGGGCACAGTGAGTCATGGGCACAGTGAGGCATGCACATGGACACAGGGAGGCAAAGTGAGGCACAGGGAGGCATGCAGATCGACACCCTAGGCTTATACTCGAGTAAATAAGTTTTCCCATTTGTTTGTGGTAAAATTAGGTGCCTCGGCTTATATTCGGGTCGGCTTATACTCGAGTATATACGGTGGTTTGCAAAAGTCCATAATTTCATGGTTTCATCCGACATGGTTATTTCTATGCATGTTGTGCCATCTCTAATAGAGCCCTCCAGCTTACTGGCCACCACTATGAGGAACATTGGTGGCTTTCTCACAAAGGGGAAGCCCAACATAGGTGCTGCATTTCTAGCAGGAACAGGTCCCAAGGGTCCCACAGGGGCTAATGTCCACATAGCAGTCTGGACACACTACTGTCTACTCTCCCGTTCCACATATTACTGGCCAGTTTCACCCTCCCTATTCTTTATCTAACTAAATCTGTTTCCATAATGGGCTACAGTAGGGTCCTACATGCATTAAAATGTCACTATAACCTTGCAACTTTGTGATACAGTATGTCTTCAGCAGGAAAGAAGCAGGCCAATAGGACTTAGAAATACTATTTATGAGACTTCCCCTTACCTACACCAACATCATGAGGTTGCTGTCACTCAGTGGTGTCACTAGGGTTGGTGTCACCCGGTGCAAAAAAAAATGGTGTCACCCCCCAACAACTATAGTCCCCCCTCAGTACAGACCCCCCTCCACTAACTACAGACCCCCCTCCTACAGTATAGATCCCCTCCCTCAGTACAAACCCGCTCCACTAAGTACAGACTCCCCGCCATCAATATAGACCCGCCTCCCTCAGTATGAACCTCCCCCTCAGTACAGACACCCCCACCTCAGTGCAGACTGCTCCATAAGTACAGACACCCCCACCTCAGTGCAGACCGCTCCATCAGTACAGACACCCCCACCTCAGTGCAGACCCCCTCAGTTACAGACACCCCCTCAGTTACAGACCCCCCTCGTACAGACATCCCCCTCAGTACAGACACCCCCCTCAGTAACAGACCCCCCTCAGTAACAGACACCCCCTCAGTTACAGATCCCCCCTCAGTTACAGACCCCCCCTCAGTTACAGACCCCCCCCCCTCAGTACCAGACCCCCCCTCAGTACAGACACCCCCCTCAGTACAGACACCCCCCTCAGTACCAGACCCCCCCCTCAGTACAGACACCCCCCTCAGTACAGACACCCCCCTCAGTACAGACACCCCCCTCAGTACAGACACCTCCCTCAGTAACAGACCCCCCTCAGTAACAGACACCCCCTCAGTAACAGATCCCCCTCAGTTACAGATCCCCCCTCAGTTACAGACCCCCCCTCAGTACCAGACCCCCCCTCAGTACCAGACCCCCCCTCAGTACCAGACACCCCCCTCAGTACAGACACCCCCCTCAGTACCAGACACCCCCCTCAGTACCAGACACCCCCCTCAGTACAGACACCCCCCTCAGTACAGACACCCCCCTCAGTACCAGACCCCCCTCAGTACAGACACCCCCCTCAGTTACAGCCCCCCCTGGTGCAAACTCCCTCTTGTGCAGACCCCAGCAGTACAGACACCCCCTCCCCCCATCAGTAAAGATGCCCCCCTTACCTTTCAGACCTCAGAACAGAGCGGCAGATACACACAGCGGTGTGTCTCTCGAGCGCGGGCTCCTCCTCCTCCTCTGTGGATGTAAACATAGAGGAGGCAGAGGGGGCGGCGGCTTCCTTCCGCTCCGCTGAGGGACACAGCCGCAGCGTGAGCCTAAGGCACAGGGCAGCGGGCGGGCGATGTCAGTGTGGCCGCTGCGCTACCCACGGGTGTCACCCCTCTGGTGGGTGTCACCCGGGTGCGGCCCGCCCCCCCCGCACCTGGCTAGCAACGCTAGTGCTGTCACTGATTCTGTTGGATACACCTTTATTTTATTTTACAGACAATTCAGCAGCAGGAAGGAAACTCCTCACCCCAGAAAGCTATGAGAAGCCATTGGTTCTTTAGGTGTCCACCCATTACTGATTGATCACTTCGTGGTGGTACAGATGTCACTGACATTTTCATATATTCTTCCCAAGCCGCCATTGTGCATAGACATGCTCCTTTCTACAAGAGGTTACAGGATAAAGGAAACACTTTCTTCTCTGTGCTATTTAAAAAAGGGAAATAACAGGAGTGATAAGCTGTTATTAGCAGCAGGGGAGGGTATACGGTATTAATTAAGCCTACATTGCTGCGTTCTGAAGTGTATCAGGCTTTTTCAGAGCTGTTCAAAAGCCAGTGGCTAAGATGGGAATAATTAAAATATGTTCTAATTAAATCGGGTTGTTTTGGAAACCAAAGAAAGGGAATGCAAAACATTTTACTCTTTATGTCGATGAAAGCGTTCCAATGTGGTCAATACATTAATTAATATAGGGTAGGGGTCTCCAAACTTTCTAAGCAAAGGGCCAGTCTTCTGTCCTTCAGACTTTAGGACTGTTTTAGTGGGAGTAGAAAATATCCCGGCATCAGTGGGAGTAGACGTGTCTCCGGCTTAGTGGTCAGTGGGAGTAAAAAAAAATTACATAGAGCCTGTGGTCAGTAGGAGTAGGAATAGTGCCCCAGCATTGGTATTAGTGGGAGGAACATAGTGCCCCAGCATTGGTATTAGTGGGAGGAATATAGTGCCCCAGCATTGGTATTAGTGGGAGGAATATAGTGCCCTAGCATTGGTATTAGTGGGAGGAATATAGTGTCCCAGCATTGGTATTAGTGGGAGGAATATAGTGCCCTAGCATTGGTATTAGTGGGAGGAATATAGTGCCCCAGCATTGGTATTAGTGGGAGGAATTTTGCTCCTTCGTTGATGTCAATGGGAGGAATAGTTCCCCAGCATTGCTATTAGTGGAAGGAATAGTGCCCCATTGTGGGTGTCAGTGCGAGAAATAGTGCCCCATTGTTCATATCAGTGGAAGGAATAATGTCCCATTGTTGGTGTTTGTGATGGACTGCCTGTCACCCCGAGTGGGTATCGCTGCCAAACTACAGCTTTCTCCACTCTGGAACCAGAATATAGCAATATCAGGCCAAACCTTCCTAATTACCAGACAAGACCAGTATATAGGCCAGCAAAGGGCCGCATTTTGGAGAACACTAATATAGGTTCTACTTTGCAAACATAACTCCTGTTCTAAATCTGCTAGACCAGGGGTCAGCAATCCTTTTCCACCTAAGGGCCGGATTCAATGTATGTGAATGCATGGAGGGCCGCATTCACCTGCAAATAAATTAAGATAATATCCTAACATAGTAATAATAACAGTACAGGTTTACCTCACTTTAAGGCGCTTCACTAATACAAAGTCAGTTTACCCTGAGGGAGCGTGTGGCTAGGGATTCGGATTTTACTACCCCTCCCCCATCCTGGCACCCAAGGGTGGCTTACGCCAGCCCTGCCAGCCAGCATGGTCTGGAGATGGGGTTCTTGTCCCTAGGGGTGATGGGGTCCTTGTCCCTAGGGGTGATGGGGTCCTTGTCCCCAGGGAATGATGGGGTCCTTGTCCCCAGGGGGTGATGGGGTCCCTGTCCCCAGGTGAGAAGGGGTCCCTGTCCCCTGGGGTGATGGGGTCCATGTCCCCAGAGGTGATAGGGTCCCTCTCCCCAGGGGAGAAGGGGTCCCTGTCCCCAGGGGTGATGTGGTCCCTGTCCCTAGGTGAGAAGGGGTCCCTGTCCCCAGGGGAGAAGGGGTCCCTATTCCCAGGGGTGATAAGGTTCCTGTCCCCTGGGGACAAGGTGTCCCTGTTCCTAGGTGAGAAAGAGTCCCTGTCCCAAGGTGAGAAGCGGTCCTTGTCCCCAGGGATGAGGGGGTCCCTGTCTCCAGGGGTGATGTGGTCCCTGTCCCTAGGTGAGAAGGGGTCCCTGACCCCAGGGATGAGGGGTCCCTGTCTCCAGGGGTGATGTGGTCCCTGTCCCTAGGTGAGAAGGGGTCCCTGACTCTAGGGGTGAGGGGGTCCCTGTCCCCAGAGGAAAAGGGGTCCTTGTCTCCAGGTGAGAAGGGGTCCCTATTCCCAGGGGTGATGGGGTTCCTGTCCCCTGGGGACAAGGTGTCCCTGTTCCTAGGTGAGAAAGAGTCCCTGCCCCAAGGTGAGAAGCAGTCCTTGTCCCCAGGGATGAGGGGGTCCCTGTCTCCAGGGGTGATGTGGTCCCTGTCCCTAGGTGAGAAGGGGTCCCTGACCCCAGGGGTGATGGGGTCCCTGTCCCCAGAGGAAAAGGGGTCCTTGTCCCCAGGTGAGAAGGGGTCTCTGTCCCCAGGGGTAATAGGGTCCCCCTATTGCAGTTTCCTCTGTACCCCTATAGCAGTGTCCTCTGTCCCTCTTTACATCACTCCCATAGTGTGCTCTGCACCCTCCCCCCCATAGCAAGTTTCCTGTGCCCCCAAAGCAGTATCCTCTGTCCCCTGCACTCCCCCCCACTGTAGTATCCTCTGCACCCCCATAGTGTCTTCTGTCCCCCCCACCCCCACTGTAGTTTCCTCTGCCCCCTTCCACCCCACACACACTGGAGGTTATTTACTAAGACTGGAGAGCGCAAAATCTGGTGCAGTTCTGCAAAGAAACCAATTGACTCCCAGGTTTTATTGCCAAATCTTAATTGAACAAGCTGAAGTTAGAAGCTGATTGGCTACCATGCATTCTGAGTGCACAAGCTTTAGTAAATTCCCTCCACTGTGTAGGTAGAAATATCCTACCTTACACAGGTGTACAGCGAGCAGAGCAGAGATCGGTATCACTGTATGGGGACGGGAACCGCTGGACTTAATTTTTCACATTAACAGGCTGGTGATTGGTTGCTAGGATCAGCAACCAATCACCTGCTGTGTAATAAAAAAAGTTAACTTCAGCGGTTCCCGCCTCCATCCAGCTCTGTGATACTGGCCACTCGCCGCTGTCCAATGAAGAGGACAGCAGCAAACATGTCCGCGGGCCGGGTGCCCGTGAATTAATCATGGGCACTGATGGGCCAGATGTCTAGCAGGTTGCCGACCCCTGTGCATCTATCACAACCTTCTCGTCACACAATAATGCTTTTCAAAAGTGTCCCGCGTTGCTCCTCCATCCAGAATGGAGACACCCTAAGACAGGAAGTGTGTTACTCTCCAGATCACCAGATGAAAATAAAGGATAAAAAGTCCAATAGAAAAAACTAAGGAGACAACCTCTAAATATCTGTAAAGCCTCGTACACACGGCCGGTTTTCTCAGCAAGAAAACTGCTGGGAGAGCTTTTTGCCGAGAAAACCGGTCATGTGTATGGTTTCTTGTCGGGAAAACTGCTGGGAATCTCGACGAGAAAAATAGAGAACCTGCTCTCTATTTTCTCGTCGGGATTCTCGTCGGCCTGTTTCCCGACGAGAAAACAATGCGTGTATACGAGGCTTGTATGCTTACCTGTCCCAAGGTAAGCCCGCACATGCTCGATGAGACTTCGACGCAGTAGCTTACAAGGGTAGTGTAGGGTGAAGCAAGATGGCGGCGACGGCATCGAATGTGACGAGCGCATGCTCGTCGTAGTCGATGACGTCACCGCGTTCTTGCCATTCAAAAGAACGGCGGTTCTTTTGAATGTGCGTGTGTACACAGGGCTTGGCAAGAAAAGCTTCTCGCCCATGTGTACAGGGCTTAAGTTACAGCATAGTCGATTTTTGTTTTGGGTTTTAACGCCAATTTAACTGGTAATGATAGAGCCAAGGGAATTGATTTTGTAGATCCTTGTGCTGCTGGTTTTATTATAGCTAGAGAGAAGGGGATAGCAAACAGTAAGAAGCAGCAAAGATGAAAGACAAAATGAGCAGCTGTGCTAGCAGGCCCCATGGGAGACAAACTCTGGTTGGGTGACACCAAAGTAAGAAGGAACTTCGACGTGGTGATGATTTCCATAGGGGGAAACAGACTGCTCACGGGGCTTTGCTGTCTGTTGCTGGCACTGAAAGATCGCTTATTTTAGGAAGGCAAAAGATGAATATATAAATACCTCAAGAATCAACCATCCCAAGCTCAGAGTATACTGGAGGTATTAAAGAAGATTTTCAGATCCCTGAATAGAAGAACTCTACCTCCTCTAATAGGAAGACCTTCCCTATTTATAACTGCGGTTTATTTTCATTTCATATTTCTTTGACTGTTCACTCAACCTATGGATTTGCAGGCTCTCCATCAAAGGACCTTTGTTCTCTATTTCTACATTTATTATGAGAAGGAGCTGTAAAGAAATTTGTATATTTTATTAGATTTCACAAAAATATAAGCAGTGGAACAGTTTATTTCCAATGTACAGCTAACAACAGGGTCCATAATTCAAGAAAGGCATGAAGAGAACTGTGTGTTCTGTACTTGTAGCTAATAAGAACGATCAGATCTTCCTTTGTTAGGTTCTCAAACAGTTTCTCGACTCTGGATCAAAGTTCTTAAACCCTATTGAAGTCTATGAGTTGTTATTCAATTCTGGTCATTTGAATGGCTAATAAGCAAGCTATTGGCAAACAAAGGGCATGGGAAGCCTGCTCATTATAAAATGGATAAAGCAGAAATGACTCACCTACCTCACAAAAAAGATGAAATTTGCAGTACACTCAGGAAAGAGAAAAAAAAAAGTGTAATGGCTTTTGACTAGTAGGATATGGAAAAGTTGAGTATTAAATATGTATTAAATTAAAAGTAGATAAGAAAAAATGTATTAACTCACATCTGTTGAGGTTGCGAACAACCACAGCAAGCTGTGTAAGGCAACCTTGATCATACACGTGTGGAGAATACTTCTGTCTCCATGCAGTTCTTTAGGAAACAATGCATGCACTTAGATGCTCTGAGTTGGTTGGTCTGGTAGATAACGTCATATGGTGAAGATCAAAAATACCCATTAAATGGCAGAGGCACCCTAAAGAATAGTAATAGATAAGTCATAGACAAATATCCGTTGGCATGGACACCAAATGTCCAAAAAACTTATCTTTTTCATGCAGTTCTTTAGGAAACAGTGGATGCACTCAGATGCTTTGGGTTGGTTGGCCGTGTAGATTATGTCATATGGTGAAGATCAAAAATACCCATCAAATGGCAGAGGCACCCTAAAGAATAGTAATAGATAAGTCTTGTAGAAATATCAGTTGCCGTGGACACCAAATGCCCAATAAACCTATCTTTTTTTTATGCAGCTCTTTAGGAAATGATGGTTGCACTCAGATACTCTAGGTTGGTTGGTCTGGTCGATAATGTCATATGGTGAAGATCAAGAATACCAATCAAATGGTAGCTGAACCCCAAGAATAGTAATAGATAAGTCTTGGACAAATATCAGTTGGCAATGGCACCAAGTGTCCAATAAACGTATCTTTTTCATGCAGTTCTTTAGGAAACAGTGGATGCACTCAGATGCTATGGGTTGGTTGGTCGTGTAGATAAAGTCATGTGGTGAAGATCAAAAATACTCATCACATGGAAAAGAAACAGTAATAGATATGGCTTGATCAAATATCTGGAGTGACCCAATCTCACTGAATGAGACTGGCCTCAAAGTGCAACAAAGGTAAAAATGAGTGTATAAGTCCACAAAAACGTCCATTCAGATTTCCATGGAATGGAATGCTGGAACCGGGCGTGCAACAGTATAGGTCATCAACATAAACCTTCTGGTAAAGCAGTAAAGTAGAATACTCTTACCGGAACTGATGGATCTACTTATTAGGCAGATCGTTAGAGCATAGGAAATCCTAGTGGCAAGTCACTCCGATGCTGTAGGTTGGTTGGTCTGGTAGATAATGTCATATGATCTAGATTAAAAATTCTCATCAAATGGCAGAGACACCCCAAAGAATGTTAATAGATAAGGCTTGGACAAATATCAGTTGCCGTGGACATCAAGGAGCTGGTTTACTAAAACTGGAGAGAACAAAATCTGGTGCACCCCCAATCCGCTTCCATTTTTTTTCCAAAACTTAATTGAACAAGCTGACATTAGAAGCTGATTGGCTACCATGCAGATCTGCACCAGATTTTGCACTCTCCAGTTTTAGTAATGCAACTCCCAAACGTCAAAGAAATTTATCTTTTTCCTGCTGTTCTTTAGAAAACGATGGTTGCACTCAGCTGCTTTAGGTTGGTTGGTCTGTTAGAAATGTCCAATAAATGTATCTTTTCCACGCCAACTGATATTTGTCCAAACCATATCTATTACCGTTCCTTGAGGGGCGCTCCTGCCATTTGATGGGTATTTTTGATCTTCACCACATGCCATTATAAAATGTATGTATCAGTCTTATCACCTCTGTTCAGGAAGTGGTAAATCTGAGCCAGGAGTTTATTAAAATTTTATTAGACTGACCTTCCTGGCTGTGCTTTGTGGCAGATGTGTGTGTATATATCACAAGTCTCACTACACAAAATTACAAATTCAGCTAAAACAGCAACTCTACAAGTATTTTAATTGTGTATTTAGCTGTTTTCCTAGCATACCCTTCAACTAACAAATAAATCTGTTAATCTTATCTTACAGGCAAAATGTTATGTACCTATATTTGCTTTATACCTTAAATGTGCCCTGAGACTCCATATTTTTCTAGTGCAGGTATGCATACTGCATTTAGCAGAACATTCGTGAGAATCTTGTCACTTGTCACCAGTAGGACCTGAGCTATATTTGTTTTGCAAACAGGAAGTAGTTTAGTTTTTATAGCATTCCACTCGCTACCTTTTATGGACACTTATACTAAATATAGAGCAGACATGGAAAGCCTTGTATTACCTCTGAATGGAGCAAGCTGAAGATTGTGCTACTGAAATAATCAAGATCGAGGAATATCTATGATGTGTGGCTGTGGTTGAAAAAATCTTCAGAAGTGATGCTTCGTTATTTATTTCTATAATATAATGTTTTATACTAGTGGTCATAATAGGACAAGTCTCAGACTAACAGACTACTAGATGGGAGGTACACTGGCCCTATGGGTACTCCATCTTGAAAGCTAAGCCCACCCTTACAAAAAAAATGAATGTGCATTTTTTCTTTTCTTTTTTTTTCTTTTTTCTTTTTTGCAATGGAGCCTGCAACCATGTTCACTGGATTTTAGCTTCGGTGCACAGGCTCCTGGAGGCTCTTTCTTTTTTTTCCAATTAACATTTTTTTATTATTTATATGAAGCAGTTCACAGGTCATAAGAATACAGAGATACCAAAAGATCAAAAAAAAAGAGATAATGGACATATGCCAATAGACAGCAGCCTATGTCATACAAGAAGCAAGCATAGTGGGGTATGGGCCCGTGGGCTGGGAGATGCAAATAGGAAATGGAAGGGCCCACCCCGTCAGTGGCAAAGTCTACAAACATAATACAATGGGCAGTATCAAACAGTGAGGAGCACCAACACGACGGCATCAGTATTCTGCAACATAAAAAAAATAAAATAAAAATATAAGTTCAGAGGGGAGGAAAAAAGAAAGAGGGGGGGGGGAGAGAAGAAAGAGAGAAAAGGGGGGAGAAATTAAGAGAAGAGACAGTGAAGAGAAGGTCTAAGTTACCACGTCTGCTCCCACGCCCGCTCCCGGGATGTCCTCCTGCCGGCGCCACTCCCTCCAGACCTCATCATGGTCCTCTAGCCTATCACGTATCCTGGCAGTCATCCTCTCCATGAGTTCCACGTCTTTGATCCTGGAGTACAGGGCCTCCTGGGACGGGGGTACGGTCCTTTTCCAGTTGAGAGCCACTAGGCATCTGGCTGCCGTCAAAATATGTCTAAGTAGTTTTTTGTAAGGCTTGGCAACTTTAGGCTGCTCAAGGCCCAGCAAAAACAGTTTGGGTGTCAAGGGAATTGGTACCTCCAGGAGACGGGTCAGTAGTTGTTGTGTGGATTGCCAGAACGGGACCAAGAGGGGACAGGACCAGTACACGTGGAAGAGAGAGCCACTGTCCTGCAGGCAGCGCCAGCAGCGATCGGATGTGGAGGGGTAAATTTTATGGAGTATATCTGGGGTCTGGTACCAAAAAAAAAGAATCTTGTACGAGTTTTCCTTGTACAGGGTGCACAGGGAGCTTTTAGCAGCTTGCCTCCAGACGGCCTGCCATGCCTCCTCCGACAGCACCTCTCCCAGCGCTCTCTCCCATCGCAGCATGTAAGCATGTTTCCCGTGAGCCGGGATGTTAAACTCATTCAAAATCTGGTACATGTCCGTGATCTGTCCCCTCCTGTGACGTCCCTCCAGAACAATGCGTTCAAACGTGGAGGGGGGCGAGAATTGAAGTTGTGGGGCTATGGTCTGGGCGAAATGCCTGATCTGCAGGTAACTATAGAACGTCTGTCGTGGCAGGTCGTGTTTGGTTTGGAGCTCCGAGAATGTCAGCAGCCTACGGGATCTTGGGTCAACTAGATGGCCGAAGTGGAATAAGTTCCGCGAGGCCCAGGGCCAGGACATCTGGTGGGTTAGGCTGTCTGGTATTTTAGGGTTGCAGATGAAAGAGTTCATCAGTGAATATTTTGACATGAGGTCTGTTTCACGGGACAGCTTGCGCCAGAGCCCTCGAAGCACTGGAGGCTCTTTCTATAGCTGCTGGTCTGTACTGAGGTACAGACTGTACTGTAAGAAGTGTCAATGGACTAAAACTGTGGTGATTACTGCACTTGTTTTCCATTGATAACTACAAGGTCAGAGCTCGGCTCTTGTGTACAGTTGACCAAAGACATAAATGGCTTTGCATGGGTATACCCATGTATAGCATACTGATGTATTTTCCCCACTTCTGACAGAACAGTGGGGCAAGTAGGTGCAGGAGAATGTTCAGGCTATGTAACTTTGGCGCCTAAAAGCAGCCACCAGCTAGGATGCTCAGGTTATGGTTTGGACCCCCATTTCCCCCCCGTATCTACTCCCCTGTTGTTGCATGAAATAAGAGCCCTTTCACACTGAGGCAGTTTTCAGGCGTTTTAGCGCTAGTAATTGCACCTGTAAAGTGCCTGAAAACTGCCTCCCATGCCGCCCGAATGTGAAAGCCAGAGTGCTTTCACACTGGGGTGGTGCACTTGCGGGATGTTAGAAAAAGTCCTGCAAACAGTATTTTTGGGGCAGTTTGGGAGCACGGTCGCCCATTTCAATGATTGGGCAGCGCTTCCGAAGAGCCTGAAAAGCGCTTCGGAAGCGCCGCAATACGGGCATTTTTAACACCTTCTTCGGACCCTAGCGGGGGTTAAAAGTGCCCCGCTAGTGGTTGAAAAGCACTGCTTAAACAGCACTAAAGCACCACTAAAACTAGCGGCGCCTTAGCGCTAATGCACGGGCGGCCCCAGGGTCTAAGGGTCCACAGCAATGTGCACGGGCTGGCTACACTTGCTCTTTCATCCTTGGACAGTCCAGCCTGTCTAAAGAAATGCAAAGACTGCAGTGGGGTTGAATTCCTAAAGGCAAATAAACTGTGCACTTTGTTAGTGTGGTTGCACTCTGCAAGTGCAGTTGCACCATAGCTTAGTAAATGAGGGGAAGCTCTACTGACTTCAATCATCCACTCACGTGCAAGCAAAAATACTGTTTTTTATTTTCCTTCTATGTGATTGGAAATGTTTTGCAATGTGAAGCTTCACCTTATTTGCTAAGCTCTGGAGCAACTGAACTTGCAAAGTGCACAGTCTATTTGCCTTTAGTAAATCAACCCCAGTGTAATCAGTCTTATGGCAAGGCTTTCGATGATCATGTGATTGTTAGAAGGGTGCAAAAAATTTATATATAATAATAATAACTTTAATTTTGCTTAAATATATGATAGTCTAAAAAATGCAAATCAAACAGCAGCAAGGCCACAAACATTGTACTCATATCCTTTGCCTGTGTTCCAGTTGCAGGTTGAACTTGATCAAGAATATCAAGACAAATTCAAACGACTTCCCATGGAAATCCAGGAGTTTGTCCAGGAAGCTATGAAGGGAAAATTCAGTGAGGATGGTGAACATAGCTCTGCACTCTTAACGCCTGACAGCGGCAAATCTCCCAATTCTGGAAACCATAAAAGCCTGGATCACGAGGAGGAAGGAGAGGCCGGAACTCCAGAAAAATCATTTGACACATCACTCTAATGTTGACTGCAACGTGGCAATACCCTATTGTGCTGGTAGGGGGGGTGCGCCTACACATCACCTGTTATTGTGTGCGCTGTGAACGCTGCCCCTAGTGGTCAGTGCCGGAAGCTTAAGTGCTCTTTTAAATGCACCCTTCCAGAAGAAGAAAATTTGTATTGCACTCAGCAGTCATTTTTTTTGTAACTAGTTAACACTATTCTATGTCTTGGAAGAGTTTCTATGTAGGAATTAACATGCATTCAGTTCTGTATTGCTTCTTTGTTGGTGTTGCACAACTGAAAGTAGCTTCCAGCCAAACACACATTACCAAATAGGCAAAACAGATCAGTATGGTGTGTTCAAAGAAGCTTTTTATTGATGTCTACGTTCAGAAGACTACAGACCAGCATTTATGTTGGTTTGGGGCTACACCGTGATTGACAAATATTTCTTTGGCTTACTCACTAAAGCAGTGCCCTGCGCATTTCTATTGTGCAAAGCCCAATTTACTTGGCGGCCAATCAGGAGTCTGTTTTTACTGACTCCATAAACTGTAAATTGGCTGCTATGGCTTACTGCACGTTGCATTGCCTTATTAAGTAAGCCCGACCGTCCTTTTTTTAACTGCACCTGAATAGCTAAATATTTGCTTTACGTTTGCACTGGAAGATGAAACCTTTTGATTTTCAAGCACTGGTGGCTTGCCCTTTTTTTTTTATATTTTATGTACTTGTTATATAAGTAATGACAGTTACGTCTTGACCGTGGTCAAAGCTTCGGAGGCCATGGCAGGAAGTATTTATCAGTTTATGCGTGTGCCCACAGTTATACCTCAGAGGTGTTGAGCATGTGGGTTTTATTTATGAGGAACTGAACCCTCAGGAGAAGAAAAAGGGAGCCAATTGTGCATGTCGGAACAAAGAAGACTAACTTCTTGGTTAGATTCTGCAAATTAGTAAAATAAAAATAGGTGTAACAGTTTTTTTTTTTCTGTGGTATTAGTGTTGTATTGTACGTTGAAGTAATCTTTGGTTATAAATTAATAAAAAAAAAATATATAGATATATATATAAATATATTTTGCAGGATCAAAAATATTAAAGTATTATAGTTTATGTAAACTTTTATGGAAACAATACAAAAAAAAACAAAAAAAAAAAACATATTGTGCTATAAAAAAAAAAAAAACAGATATTAAGCTGTACGATGTTGCAGCTTCTGTGAAGTGATCAAATTGTTTCGTTTTATAGGTGACATGGTTCCATGTTGGTAGAATTTACAATGGGGACAGATCAAATTGTGAACTCCCGGCCACACCGCCCAACATAACGGCAGCCATTCAGACTGCTCAGTATTCTAATGAGCTGTTTCGGTTTCATAGCTCAGGAGATATCGGGAGTCACGTTCTTCGTGTGGCTGTAATGTATGAAGTAGTAGTTGCTCGTTAATTGTTGACTGTAGGCTTTCTTGAAGGGAATATCAACGGTGACAGATCAAATTGTAAATTCCCGGCCACCCTGCCCGACATAACAGCAGCCATTATTTCAGACAGCACAATATTCTAATGAGCTGTTAATGGTTTCATAGCTCAGGAGATATTGGGAGTCATGTTCTTCGTGTGCCTACAATGTATGAAGTAGTACTTGCTCAGTAATGTTGCGTACACCCGACCGGTTTTCCCATCGGAATAAACTCCGATGGGTTTTTTCCGACGGAATTCCACTCAAGCTGTCTTGCATACACACAGTGACACCAAATTCCGACCGTCAAAAACGCGGTGACGTACAACACTATAACGAGCCGAGAAAAATGAAGTTCAATGATTCCGAGCATGCGTCAAATTGATTCCGAGCATGAGTTGTTTTTAGTCCGTCGGAATTGCATACAGACAAATGGAATTTCTGATAGAAATTTTTACGTCGGAAAAAAAGAGAACATGTTCTCTATCTAAGTCCATCAGAATATCCGAGGGAAAAAGTCCGATGGGGCACACACACGATGATCCCGTCAGACTTTTTCCATCGGAAATTCCGACCGTGTGTACGCGGCATTACTGTTGACTGTAGGTTCTTTTGGAGAAAATATTGACTCAACAACCAGTAGTTCTGCATGCAGTGTGTGAGTGTCTGTAGATCACAAATGTTCTTCTATGACAATGCTGGGTTTCCTTGTGACCAAGTCATTTTAGTGGAACGCATCAAGGAAAGGTGGTTCTTGGGCAAGGGGACACTATGGAAGCAGCTTTGCCACTAATGACCTAATAAAGGATCTTCAGAAGGAAGTGTGTGTGAGTGTCTGTAGGTCACAAGTGTTCTTCTGTGATGGTGCTTTGTTTCCTTTTGATCAAGCCGTTTTGGTGAAATGCATCAAGGAAAGGTGATTCTTGGGCAAGGGACACTGTGGAATCAGCTATGCCACTGATGACCCAATAAAGGATCTTCAGAAGGATGTGATATTTGGTGTGGGACTCTCATCTATCTATCCACAATGCCCATCTTATCCACTCCACCCAACATAATGGCAGCCATTATGTCAGGCTGCACAATATTCTAACGAGCTATTACCGGTTTCATAGCTCAAGAGATATCAGGAGTCACGTTCTTCGTGTGGCTACAATGTATGAAGTAGTAATTGCTCGTTAATTGTTGACTGTAGGCTTTTTTTGAGAGAATATTGAAGCAACAACCATAGTTATGCATGCAGTGTGTGAGTGTCTGTAGATCACAAATGTTCTTCTGTTGACAATGCTGGGATTCCTTGTGACAAAGTCGTTTTAGTCAAACGCATCAAGGAAAGGTGATTCTTGGGCAAGGGACACTATGGAAGCACTTATACCACTGATGACCCAATAAAGCAGGGATATGCAATTAGCGGACCTCCAGCTGTTGCAGAACTACAATTCCCATTAGGCATTGCAAGACTCTGACAGCCACAAGCATGACACCCAGAGGCAGAGGCATGATGGGACTTGTAGTTTTGCAACAGCTGGAGGTCCGCTAATTGCATATCCCTGCAATAAAGGATCTTTAAAAGGAAGTGTGTGTGAATGTCTGTAGGTCACAAATGTTCTTCTGTGACAGTGCGTTGATTCCTTGGGGCCAAGCCGTTTCAGTAAAATGCTTCAAGGAAAGGTGATTGTTGGGCAAGGGGCACTATGGGAGCAGCTTTGTCACTGATGACCCAATAAAGGATCTTCAGAAGGAAGAGATATTTGGTGTGCGACTCTTATCCACGCCACCCAACATAATGGCAGCCACTATGTCAGACTTCACAATATTCTAATGAGCTGTTAACGGTTTCATAGCTCAGGAGATATTGGGAGTCACGTTCTTCGTGTGGCTACAATGTATGAAGTAGTAATTGCTTGTTAATTGTTGACTGTAGGCTTTTTTTAGAGAGAATCTTGACTAAACAACCTTAGTTCTGGCTGCAGTGTGTGAGTGTGTGTAGGTCACAAATGTTCTTCAATGGCAATGCTGTGTATCCTTCTGATCAAGCCGTTTCAGTGAAACGCGTCAGTAAAGGGTGATCTTTAGGCAAGACACACTATAGAAGCGGTGATGCCACCAATGACACAATAAAGGATCTTCAGAAAGAAGAGATTTGTGGTGCGCGGCTCTTATACATCTATGTTCAAATGTTGGATAGAGCTACTGTACATCTAACTACAATTACGGTCCAGATCTTCACTTCTTATTAGATTCTCAACATTTAGGCTCAATTTTGTTTAGCTGAGGGTATACATTTTATACATGTAGAATAATAATAGTATTCTAGCATGTAGTGAATCTACACCCTAAACTTTATATTTCACCTTTAAGCTAAACTCCACATTAGCTGTTGACCTGACTTTTCTTTACTGAAGTGAAGTAACAGTCATGTCTCCACCCCCAGCCTATGACTGGACCACGAAGGAGCAGCAGAACACTAAGGAGCTCAGCAGAGTGCACTCTCCTCCTGTAAGCATATTCCTTGCCTGTATATTTGCACATCTGATTGGTTCCCAGTGCTGCCCCACCCTCCCCTAATCTCAAGTTCTACTGTACAGTGGTCTACAATATAGTAAAATAAAGTCAAATTCATCACTAGTTGTATTTAAAAATTAATTGAATCGTTTTTAATGAGTACACAATACACAAGTGCATTAATAAGCATGATTTTTATATTTGTTAGGAGCTCAGCTTTAAAGATGTTAAAGCGTATCCCTGGGAATTATATTGATTGCCAACCTCCATTGGTCCACCTTGGTATGATGTAATTATCCATATCTGAAAAGCTGCTGGGCATACTGGAAACAACGCTAGTAGCACACAGTGATACACTACATACAGTGATAGCACCTAAATTCTAGGTGCTGCTCCAGTGGCTTACCCTCTGCACACTGAGCACAAGAAGTCACTTGCTCTGCACCTCCACCATTCAGAGAGCTCCGTGTATTTTTTTCAATTGGTAGATTATGAAGTCATCCGCCCCTCCTCTTCATATTTCTTGGACCAGTCTATTACTAATATGTACAGCATAGCTGACAAGGGTTTGTAAAATGGATTGATATTGCTAACCAAGTGGTTCGCCCTTATGTCTTGCAGCACTTGAGTCCTTTTTTTGAATCTCAGCCAGAACACTATCTGGAGTTTGCATGTTCACACTGTGCTTATGTGGCTTTCCTTCAGCTGCTCTGGTTTCTTCTAACACCCCAAAGATATGCTGGTATTGTCCCTAGTATTTTTTTTTATAAATTGGCTGCATGCCAGTCCCAAGCCCATACAAATGAGGAGGGTTGAGTAAAGATTCATATTCCATATTGCTCCATCAATATCGTGGGCTGCTTCAATGGTGCCCCTAGTTCCCTGCACTTCATACCTGCTAGCAACCTATTTTTAGCTGAAGTCCAAGATCTCCTAAAAAAGGATCCCTTGCATTAAAATGCAACCAAAGTCACTGGAAGTACCTTATATTTTCTTTAGGAATGAGCCCCCTCATTAGCCACCACCTAATAATGTGGTTTCTACTAGTATGGGTAATAAACATAGGGTTGGATGACCACCAGGTTATAATTGGCCTTCTGAAAGAACAAAAGAGCCTCTGTGGACCCTCACAAATCTCTTTCCTTTGAACACATTTCCTAATATAGCTAGTGGCTTAGTGGCTAGCACTTCTGCCTTGCAACTTGAGGTCCCAAATTCAAATCCCAACCAGGACACTACATCCTACATCTTCAATTAAGAGTAAAGTCCCAGATGTACTGTGAAGGGCAATAACACATACAATTCGTTTTAACTTAAAATGCACTTCATTATACCTGTACATTTTTTTTTCAAATGTAATTAAACTTTATAATTCTTAAAAGAGAACTCCACTCTGAAGGAAATAGCAGTTTTAGTTAATACAAAATGCATCACACACCTATATTTTGTGGTGACCCAGCAATATTGTACAACTGTGGGGGTCCAACAGTGGTGTATCATTGTGGTGGCCAAACAGAGCTGTACCATTGTGGTGGCCCAACAGTATTGTATGATTGTGGTGGTCCAACAGTGGTGTACCATTGTGGTGCCCAAACAAGAGGTGTGCCATTGTGGTGGCCAGTCAGAGTTGTCCAATTGTGGTGGCCCACTAGAGGTGTACCTTTGTGGTGGTCCAACTGTGGTGTACCATTGGGGTGGCCCAACAGTATTCTAAGATTGTGGTGGTGTACCATTGTGGTAGCCCAACTGAGGTGTACCATTGTGGTGGCCCAACTGAGGTGTACCATTGTGGTGGCCCAACTGAGGTGTACCATTGTGGTGGCCCAACAGTATTGAACGATTGTGGTGGTCCAACAGTGGTGTACCATTGTGGTGGCCCAACAGAGATGGAACCATAGTGGTGGCCAAACAAGAGGTGTACCATTCTGGTGGCCAAACAAGAGGTGTACCATTGTGGTGGCCAAACAATAGGTGTACCATTGTGGTGGCCCATTGGAAGTGTACCATTGTGGTGGCCAAACAGAGTTGTCCGAATATGGTGGCTCAATAGAGGTGTACCATTGTGGTAGCCGAACAGAGGTGTACCATTGTGGTGGCCCAAGAGAGGTGTAGCATTGTGGTGGCCATTTTCTATTCTCTGGCTCTATATGGTTTATCATTTGCCTACCAGGCTCTTGTCATTTCTGTTTGCCGGGCTTGCTTAGGCGGAAGGTTTAAAAGAAGGTGTGGCCTCATTTTCCATTGTTTCCCATAAGAAATACGTTTGTCACCTTGATGATATACAATCATGTTATCTCTGTGTTATTGAATTTGTTTAAGCTGTGTTACTCTACTGACGTATTCACTGCCAGAAAGTTTTACAACAATTTGTAACATATTGATACTATAAGATAAAATATCGTAGAAAAGTATTTTTTGAGGAACGTAACAATTCATCTTCAAATCCCAATGACAAAAAACATTTTTGTAAATAGTCGTTCTACTAACTCTGACACAGACCAACCTTTTATTTCTAAATAAAGTATCAGTTTAGAAGAGACATGTATAGTGACTGTACTAATTTTGAAAAGCGGTTGTTCTCGTCGTTTACTGTATATATACATTTTTATACTGTATCAATGAAGTGACACTTTTTTTGCAACTGTAATGTAATGTGTTACATATCTTGCATTGTTTTGGCTATAACCGTTAAACAATTATCAGTAAGGATCATAAGAAGACCCTGTCACCTACAGTGGAGGAAATTATATTGGACCTCATTTAATAAAGTGCTTGTGGAGAGATTTGGCCGAGCTCACCAAATTCTCTGTTTCCTTCTCATACTACAGTATGGAATAATGAGAAGAACAATTTGGTTAAAGGCTATGACAACACGGACCGTTGGATAGTTCTTTACTCAGTCATCTTCCTGAGGCCTAGTGTTGTTTGAACTTTGAACCAATATCAATGAAATAGTCTCCTCTCATTACACTGGGGACTGGTCATTGAAGCCTCTGGCACTTTGTGATGCCTCGGTAGTGTCAGTACTTCATATTTTTCCTCATAGATGTCATTAGTTTCTAGTGAACTGAACGATGTAGTTCAAGACACAAAAGGCCTCTGGTATGAAAGTTTTCTAAAGGAGGAAATTTCTGTATTGTTAGTAGCAACCAGATTCTCCCCTTTGTAACCTAGGGTGGATGCAACTAAGTTGATGGTTTCCAGGGAAATGTAGACCAAGGACTAGCAGAAGCAAATTTTGTTTGATGGCTCAGTTATGGCAGGAGGAGGTCAAGAGCACTCATAACCAGTGAGACACACTATATGGCCGAACGTTTGTGGACCCCTGAATACCATCACACCTATATGTCCTTGTGGAACATCCAATCCAAAGCTATGGGTATATGGGGAGGTTGAGGTGTTGGAAACATTGAGGGAGGGCAAAAAAGGCCACCACAGACAGCAAAACCTAGACACATTACAGAGCACACTCCTAAACCTTGACGTGTGGCACCTCAAGGTTTTGGAGTGTGCTCTGTGATGTGTCTAGGTGATTTGCTGTCTGAGGTGGCTTTTTTTGTCCCCGTCAAGGTCTCCAACACCCCAACCTCTCCATGTCACCCCATTTTTGACCCCCCCTTTGGTTGCTAAGATGCTGACAGAGCTACCAATAACGGTGTGATCCAGCCAGTTGCATTCTAGTAACTAATGATTCTGTGCACCATTGGTTGCTAGGTTGCAGGCAGTTTGATTGTACTGTGTCATTGACTTCATTGGCTGGTATAGTTCAGGTGGTCAACCAATGACCCTGTGTGGCCCAACTGCTGCCAGCATACTAGCAACCAGGGCAATGAGCTGCAGTGAGGATGGGAATGTCCAGTATGGACACACCGCAATCAGTGTTGTTCCCCACCAAGTTCCGCCTAAGGCATTTGCCTCACTTTGCCTCATTGGCATCACAAAGTGTACACTTGCGGCAGCCCTTGCCACCATTGATGGCTTTTCAGAGGGCAGTTGACAAATGACTGTGAAGCTATTTGTTGCCTCCTTACCACCTGTTAATCCTAGGTCATGTTTGCTGGTGGTACTGCCCACCAAATGCGTCAGTGGGAATACATTTTGCTGCAGCAGTGTACAATCCACTTCAGTCACTGTGTAAGGTTGAGAGAAGGCAGTCAGGTGTTGGTAAAACACTTACCTCCTATTTTTTACCACCAGGGCTACAACTGTATTCTATTCTGTTCTATGCTATTGTTTTTTTCTATTCTATTCTATACTGTTCTTTTATTTTCTATTCTTTTCTATTCTATTCTATTTTATTCTCTTATTTTCTATTTTATTCTAATCTATTCTATTTGATTTCTAATGTATTCTATTTGAAATTGGGAAAACGATTATTCTTTTTATTTTATTATTTTCTATTCTAGTCTATTGTTTTTTTTTTAATTATTATTCTGGTGTATTTTTTTTTTTTATTCTATTCTTTTCTATGCTCTTATTTTCTATTCTAAATACTAAAGGGAAGGAGGAGGCACTCACACTGCCACATCCGTATTAATGAGAGAAAAACATGTAAGATTACTCAGGAGGGGTAACCAATGATCGGACTTTAGAGGCAAAACAACAACAATAGAAATAGAAAAAAATATATTTATTACAAAAAATAGAGCAAAAATAAACACAATGTTCAAAGATAAAAAAAACATACAAGATATTGAAAAGTATGAGTTGAGTCACTTGTGCGTCAGACTCAACTCATACTTTTCAATATCTTGTACCGTATGTTTTTTTTTCTTTGAACATTGTGTTTATTTTGCTCTATATTTTTGTAATAAATATATTTTTTGCTCTTTCTATTGTTGCTGTTTTGCCTCTAAAGTCCGACCATTGGTTACCCCTCCTGGGTAATCTTATATATTTTCTATTCTAATCTTTCTATTATTTTCTTTTCTATTTCAATTCAAATTTATTCTATTCGAAATTCAAATCTCAGAAGTTGGTTATATTCTTTCTATTCTATTCTATGTTGTTCAATGTATTCTGCTCTTTTCTGTTCTTTTCTAATTTATTCTATTCAAATTCGAATTTATTCTATTCCAAGTTCGAATTTCGGAAGATGGTTTAATTATTTCTATTGTTTTTTTTCTATTCTATTCTTTTCTCTTCTATTCTATTATTTTTTTATTCTATTATTTTCCTTTTATTCCCCCTACTTTTAAAATTCTATTTCAAATACATTTTCTAATTGGATTTGAATTTCGTATTTTGGATTCTTTTAAATTCTTTTAAATTCATTACTATTGTAATTCGGAAATTCGGATGCATCCGAATAAAAAAAAAAAAATTCTTCAGGATTTCGATTCGGAACGAAACGAACATCAGATGTCTACTTTATGGAGCACAGTCACGCTGGAATAGAAAAAGGGTCTTCCCCAACCTGTTGTCACAAGGTTGGAGGCTCACAATTTACTAAAATGTCTTTGTATACTGTAACATTAACTGTATCCTTCCATGGAAATATCTAAATTCCCTAATTTTGCTCATATACTGGATTTCACATCCAGTATATGAGCAAATTTAGGGAATTTAGATATTGATGGTCAAATTTCCACAAACGTTTGATCGTATAGTGTATTATAGTGTATATTGTGTATTATGTGTGTGCTGGCTGCAGGTTCCTCCATAAAGGACCCACCATCCTCAACTGAATGAGCAACCCCAGCAACACTGTCGTCTACAGTAGACACCTGAGTGCAAATAAAATAAATTAAAAAAAAAAAAAAAAATATTGTTATTTTCCCTCGTTTCCTTACCAGATTATTAAGCCAGATGGACGTCTTCTGTTACCTTGTGACCACCCTGAATACTCTCAATTTCCTTATGACCGACCTGATTATGAGAGGGTTTGAAGATCCATTTGGTTGCTAGATACACAACAGAAAGTTTCTTCTAGACACTTTCAAACATGAGGTCCAAAATATCTGTCTCTATTGCTTATAGGCAACAGGCGCACTTTAATTTTACTTGAACTAGTTAAAAAAATGTAAAAAAATAAATAAAAAATGAAAGAAGGGTTTTTTCTCATGTACTGGTCTTTTGCCTTTTTCCGTGTTTGCCTTGTTACGTGTTGAACATGTGAAATAGTTCATAGTGAATTTTCTGTCTTGTAAAATAGAACATATACAATGAATATTCTTGATTGTATACTTTGGATATCTGTATACTACTGAGAACCACTTGGATTTTCCAAGTTGATACACAACGAAAAAAAAAAAAAAAAGTCTCTACGCAAATGCCGGCCATTTTGAATTTATCAAACTCCAGTTTTTTTTTTTTTTTTAATGTTCATGAAAAGATCACACACACTAAAAGGACATTGTCTAAAATTTGCAAAATGAATGTTATAGTAAACATGGTATTAATATTGTAAGTGGTTTATTAGACTTTGTGATTTGTATGTCAGAGGCATAGGAATAAAAGGTACCTATGTCATTCGGTTGTTCATTTCCAATCAGTATATAGTTCACAAATGATTTTAAATTTGGGGTAAAAATTCTATGCAATTTTGTGGCATGGTGTTTTCTTCCAGCTGTAACTTTGTGCTTTCATCACAGATCCAAAGGACAAATAAAATTATTAACACAAAGATGCCTCTGTATGTTTTTTATGTTATATATCTACCGTATATACTCGAGTATAAGCCAAGTTTTTCAGCACTTGTTTTGTGCTTAAAATGCCCCCTCGGCTTATACTCGAGTCACCCTTTTGCGCCTGATCTCCCGGACTTTGAGGACCCGGTACCGGGGAGCAAGTTTTTTGTCCGGGGGACCTATGGCGGGGGAGCACCGATTTTTCAAATCCGGGCACCCCTTCCATAGACTCCCATGTTAAACGGTCATTTCTCCAGTGAATTTGGGGATCCGGTACCGGCCGGTCGTAGGGCCCCTGGACCCGAAACTTAGCACACATGTAGCCCTATCTCTCCTCTATAAGTGTGCAAAGTTTTTTGTCTGGTGGACCTACGGCCGGGGAGCACCGATTTTTCAAAGCCGGGCACCCCTTCCATAGACTCCCATGTTAAACGTCAGTCTAGTCATGGACACCGTGAGGCATGGGCACAGTGAGGCATGCAGATGGACACCCTAGGCTTATACTCAAGTCAATAAGTTTTCCCAGTTTTTGTGGTAAAATTAGGTGCCTAGGATTATATTCAGGTCGGCTTACACTCGAGTATATACGGTATGTCCTAAACTAAACTCCAGGCAAACAGCTAAAATCCAGATGGAATACATATTTGGGGCCTTTCATTGCCACGTAAATTTGTGTTGCTGTCTGTCCAGTCCCGAGATTTACACACCTCTGCCAAAACAGCACAGCCCTGTTTATCAAGGGAACAGACGGGATCTTTCACTGCTGCAGTTTCATGTTCACTTACAGGTCTCCGTTCCACCCTGTGGCTGCACAGGGAAGACAGAAGCAGTACGCTGATGAACTCATCTCTCTGTCACCCTGCTCTCTTCTCCTATCAGCATGCTTCTTGTACTGCAGCACACCTGATTGGCTCATTGCGCTGCTTCTCCCTTCCCTAACTTGAGCACTGCTGTACAGACTACATGTGATGGAACGCCTTGGCACCCTGCTTGGGTGCGTCCACCAAACAGTGCCTCCTGCTCTCTCAAACCCTTCCAGCAGACCGAGAGCTAATACCAGCCCTGTTACCCCCAAGCATTGTACACAGACAAGATGTTGTGGTAAAATCCAAAGGAATGACTCTTTATTGAACCAGAAATACAGGTTTTTATAGGCTTCAAAAGTATGTCGGTCACCACATGAACAATAAAAAAAATATTTACCCAAAACATCACACAATGTTTAGAAAACGAGCTAAAGTTGTCACAAGGCTAATCCCATTATAGGAACCTCCAAGAGTTAGCCAACAGACAGAAACAATAGGTGACTCAACTCAACTAACAATGGAAATTCACACCTAGAGGACACACAATGGGAGAGACACAAACTTGTGTGTTCTGTCCACTAGACATGTCATCAGAAGACACACAATGTTCCAGCAGTCTGATACAGTGGAATAAATTGATCTCTGGGATATTGTTGATAAATATTTCTGTCCCAAGTGAAGGAGCCTCTCCAACCCAGTCTGCAGGAGGCCCCCATATTCCCTCTGACCATTAACCTGTACAAGCTTAATATTACACCTTTCCATCCACTCCAGAAGGGAACCTTTATTGTCTTTATTCAGAGAATTAATTTAAGCCTCACTCTCATCATGTTGTTGTCCATCATTAGAGGATGATCTGCTCTCTCCATGGGCCTTATTCAGTGCGTAGGAGGTAAGCCCCTAGTGCTCTCAAAAAGTCCCTGTCCTGGTTGGGTCTGTCACACTACAGTAGACTGCAAGAGGCTGATGCCAAGTCAAATTATAGTGTTTGTCAAAAGTATTGGGACACCTGCCTTTACATGTGAAAGCAGATAACGCAATGCTCAAAATCAGTGTAGGTCCTTTGCAGGGATGTAATAAAATCCCCAGTGGGTGGTCCATAAAGACATCGATGAGCGAGTTTGGGGTGGAGGGACTTGACAGGCCTGCACAGTGTCCTGACCTCAACCCGATAGAACTCCTTTGGGATGAACTGTGAGCCAGGCCTTCTTGTCCAACACCAGTGCCTTCCCAGAAGAGTTGAAGTTGTTATAGCTGCAAAGGGTGGGCTAACTCAATATTGAACCCTATGGACTAAGACTGGGATGCCATTAAAGTTCAAGTGTGTGTAAGAGCAGACGTCCCAATACTTTTGGTATTATAGTGTATATTGAATAACAAAAAAAGGTTGCTTTGTAAAGCTTTTATAAAGCTGGTTAAAAGAAAAAAACGTGTTCCTGGAATTGGACATGCAGACATTTTGCTTTCCAGCCACAAGAGAAGTGTTGCGTCATATACTCTCCCAATGATCTGTAATAGTGAAGAAAGGATATTGCATATGGAAAGTTAATGGGCCAAGGCAGGCTGCACACGACGTGAAAGATCTGACAATAGGCGATGCAAACTATGTCTGTGGAGTATCTTTAGATCTATAAATTTTTAGATTTCGTTTTGCATCTGTGTGAAAAATTCTAGAACACTGAAGCACTGATTAACCGCTTGCACGGCTGGGCACATTGGCGTACACCTGTCCCCTTTAATGTGCGCGGCCGTGGGTCGCGCTCCTGCCGGCGCACTCGCGACTTTGTCGGGTACTCCGTGACCGCGCCTATGGGACTTGCGCCACCGGTGTCCCGCAATCGAGTCACAGAGCTGAAGAACAGGGAGAGGTAAGTGTAAACAAACCTCTCCTCGTGCTTCCTAGTGAGCCTGTCACTGATCGTCTGTTCTCTGTCATAGTGACATCACATGCCAAGCCACGCCCCCACACAGTAAGAATCACACATTAGGTCACACTTAACCCCTTCAGCGCCCCTAAAGGTTAACCCCTTCACTGCCAGTGTCATTTTCACAGTAATCAGTGCATTTTTAAAGCACTGATCGCTCTAAAAATGACAATGGTCCCAAAATAGTGTCAAAAGTGTCCGATGTGTCCGCCATAATGTTGCAGTCACGATAAAAATCTCTGATCGCCGGCAAAAGAAAAAAAATGATTAAAGCGGAGCTCCACCCGCAAATTTTTTTTTTTTTTAGAGTCAGCAGCTACTAACACTGTAGCTGCTGACTTTTAATCAGGACACTTACCTGTCCTACTCTCCCGCGCTGATGCCCCCCCCCCCGATGCCGATCCCTCGATCAGTGCAGGTCCCACGCCGCCATCCACACTAAGGGAAACAGGCAGTGAAGCTTTACGGCTACACTGCCCGTTTCCTACTGCACATGCGCGAGTCTCGCGCCGACTTGTGAATGGGCGGCTGCTCTCTGGGATTACACACAGTTCCCAGAAGTCAGCGCGCCCCATTCACTAGAAGAGGAAGGGGAAGAAAACAGACCGCGGTTACGGAAGAGGCAGATTACGAACTTCCGCATAGCAACAGGTATTTCGGGTAAATATAATTTGAAAAAAAAATTCTATTTTTTTTTCTATTTTTTATAGTTTTTTTTGTGAAATGTTTTTTTTCTGGATGGAACTCCACTTTAATAAAAATGCCATAAAACTATACCCTATTTTGTAGACGCTATAACTTTTGCGCAATCCAATCAATAAACACTTATTGCGATTTTTTTACCAAAAATATGTAGAAGAATACGTATCGGCCTAAACTGAGGAAAAAAATGTTTTTTTATATATTTTTTGGGGATATTTATTATAGCAAAAAGTAAAAAAAATTTAATTTTTTTCAAAATTTTTGCTCTATTTTTGTTTATAGCGCAAAAAATAAAAATCGCAGAGGTGATCAAATATCACCAAAAGAAAGCTCTATTTGTGGGAAAAAAAGGACGCCAATTTTTTTTGGGAGCCACGTCGCACAATTGTCAGTTAAAACGACGCAGTGCCGAATCCCAAAAAGGGGCCTGGTCTTTTAGCAACAAAATGGTCCGGGGCTGAAGTGGTTAATAAAAACTGCAAAATAGGCTGAGAACCTTCAAACTTCAGTTTTCAGATTCAGCAAGACATTCTGATTGTTGTTGAATTTCTTTCTTCTTTTTTTAATGGAAAAGGGGGACGAATGTAAACCATCTTATTTTCAAGTATGATGCCGCGTACACACGATCGTTTTTAATGACGAGAAAAGTTACATTTTTTACAATGGTCATTAAAAATGATTGTGTGTGGGCTTTCCAGCATTTTTCCCGACAAGAAAAACGCAGAGAATCATGACGAGAAAAATTGGAGCATACTCTAATTTTTCACATCGTTTTTCACCTCGTCGTTTTTCACGTCATGAAAAACGTCCGTGTGTAGGCTTTAACGACGTGAAAAAAAATGCGCATGCTCAGAATCAAGTATGAGACGGGAGCGCTCGTTCTGGTAAAACTAGCGTTCGTAATGGAGATAGCACATTTGTCACACTGTAACGGACTGAAAAGCACGAGGCTGAAAAGTGCGAATCGTCTCTCACCAAACTTTACTAACATGAAGGGTGACGCCATCCGAATGGAACTTCCCCTTTATAGTGCCGTCATACGTGTTGTACGTCACTGCGCTTTACTCAAGCATTTTTTTCCACGATAGTGTGTAGGCAAGGCAGGCTTGAGAGGAAACACGAAAAATCACGTCGAGAAAAATGGCGTTTTTTTCAATGACATTAAAAACGATCGTGTGTACACGGCATCACTCTATAGTATCCAAAGTATTGGATATGGTGTCATACGTGTCGACGTACAAAAAAGTTTAGACTTTTTTATCACCTCTTACAGCAAATTAAATAATCAAATAATTATTTTCTTATTTATAAATAATTTATAAATATCTTCTAAAGGTTAAGGCTGCATTCACACCTGAGCGTTTTGTAGCCTGAAGCCTGAAGCTACAAAACGCTAGAGGGGAAAAAATCCATTATTCTCTATGGAGATGGTTCACATCTCCACTCCATGTCGCCTGAAGCCGAACGCCTGAAGCTCAAACAAGTTCCGGACCCTTTTTTGTCGCGCGAATCGGGCGTTTTAGGATTCATATAATGTAATGGAAACGCCCGATTCAAGCGTCTAGCGCGACAACGAGCGTTCCGACGGGCGCAAATTCGCGCGACAAAACAATGGTAAAAACGACGGTAAAAACGCCCGATTCGCTACGCTCAGGTGTGAATGCAGCCTAAGATTACATACATTTTCATATCACAAAAACAACATTTATAACATTCTAAATCAGCCATTCTACACTAGGGATCCTTCAGAGATAGTTTTGGGCCCAACACCAAGCAAGCAGCATGACACCAATGATCTTTTGAGATGTGGCATTCCAGCCACCACTGTAAGGAGCATTCTTCTCACTGACCACCAATGTAAGGAACATTCTTCCCACTGATCACCAATGTAAGGAGCATTCTTCCCACTGATCACCAATGTAAGGATCATTCTTCCCACTGATCACCAATGTAAGGATCATTCTTCCCACTGATCACCAATGTAAGGAACATTCTTCCCACTGATCACCAATGTAAGGGACATTCTTCCCACTGATCACCAATGTAAGGAACATTCTTCCCACTGATCACCAATGTAAGGAACATTCTTCCCACTGATCACCAATGTAAGGGACATTCTTCCCACTGATCACCAATGTAAGGAACATTCTTCCCACTGATCACCAATGTAAGGAACATTCTTCCCACTGATCACCAATGTAAGGGACATTCTTCCCACTGATCACCAATGTAAGGAACATTCTTCCCACTGATCACCAATGTAAGGAACATTCTTCCCACTGATCACCAATGTAAGGGACATTCTTCCCACTGATCACCAATGTAAGGGACATTCTTCCCACTGATCACCAATGTAAGGAACATTCTTCCCACTGATCACCAATGTAAGGGACATTCTTCTCACTGATCACCAATGTAAGGAGCATTCTTCCCACTGATCACCAATGTAAGGAGCATTCTTCTCACTGATCACCAATGTAAGGAGCATTCTTCCCACTGATCACCAATGTAAGGAGCATTCTTCCCACTGATCACCAATGTAAGGAGCATTCTTCCCACTGATCACCAATGTAAGGAGCATTCTTCTCACTGATCACCAATGTAAGGAACATTCTTCCCACTGATCACCAATGTAAGGAGCATTCTTCCCACTGATCACCAATGTAAGGAGCATTCTTCTCACTGATCACCAATGTAAGGAGCATTCTTCTCACTGACCACCAATGTAAGGAACATTCTTCCCACTGATCACCAATGTAAGGAACATTCTTCCCACTGATCACCAATGTAAGGAGCATTCTTCTCACTGATCACCAATGTAAGGAGCATTCTTCCCACTGACCACCAATGTAAGGAACATTCTTCCCACTGATCACCAATGTAAGGAACATTCTTCCCACTGACCACCAATGTAAGGGACATTCTTCCCACTGATCACCAATGTAAGGAGCATTCTTCCCACTGACCACCAATGTAAGGAGCATTCTTCCCACTGATCACCAATGTAAGGATCATTCTTCCCACTGATCACCAATGTAAGGAGCATTCTTCCCACTGACCACCAATGTAAGGGACATTCTTCTCACTGATCACCAATGTAAGGAACATTCTTCCCACTGATCACCAATGTAAGGAACATTCTTCCCACTGATCACCAATGTAAGGAGCATTCTTCCCACTGATCACCAATGTAAGGAGCATTCTTCTCACTGACCACCAATGTAAGGAGCATTCTTCTCACTGATCACCAATGTAAGGAGCATTCTTCTCACTGATCACCAATGTAAGGAGCATTCTTCCCACTGACCACCAATGAAAGGGACATTCTTCCCACGGACCACCAATGTAAGGAGCATTCTTCCCACTGACCACCAATGTAAGGAGCATTCTTCCCACTGATCACCAATGTAAGGAGCATTCTTCCCACTGATCACCAATGTAAGGAGCATTCTTCCCACTGACCACCAATGTAAGGGACATTCTTCTCACTGATCACCAATGTAAGGAACATTCTTCCCACTGATCACCAATGTAAGGAACATTCTTCCCACTGACCACCAATGTAAGGGACATTCTTCCCACTGATCACCAATGTAAGGAGCATTCTTCCCACTGACCACCAATGTAAGGAGCATTCTTCCCACGGATCACCAATGTAAGGATCATTCTTCCCACTGATCACCAATGTAAGGAGCATTCTTCCCACTGACCACCAATGTAAGGGACATTCTTCTCACTGACCACCAATGTAAGGAGCATTCTTCCCACTGATCACCAATGTAAGGATCATTCTTCCCACTGATCACCGATGTAAGGAGCATTCTTCCCACTGATCACCAATGTAAGGAACATTCTTCCCACTGATCACCAATGTAAGGAACATTCTTCCCACTGATCACCAATGTAAGGAACATTCTTCCCACTGACCACCAATGTAAGGAACATTCTTCCCACTGACCACCAATGTAAGGAACATTCTTCCCACTGATCGCCAATGTAAGGAACATTCTTCCCACTGACCACCAATGTAAGGAACATTCTTCCCCACTGATCGCCAATGTAAGGAACATTCTTCCCACTGACCACCAATGTAAGGAACATTCTTCCCCCTGATCACCAATGTTAGGAACATTCTTCCCACTGACCACCAATGTAAGGAACATTCTTCCCACTGATCACCAATGTAAGGAACATTCTTCCCACTGATCACCAATGTAAGGAACATTCTTCCCACTGACCACCAATGTAAGGAACATTCTTCCCACTGATCGCCAATGTAAGGAACATTCTTCCCACTGACCACCAATGTAAGGAGCATTCTTCCCAATGATCACCAATGTAAGGAACATTCTTCCCACTGATCACCAATGTAAGGAACATTCTTCCCACTGATCACCAATGTAAGGAGCATTCTTCCACTGATCACCAATGTAAGGAACATTCTTCCCACTGATCACCAATGTAAGGAACATTCTTCCCACTGATCACCAATGTAAGGAGCATTCTTCCCACTGATCACCAATGTAAGCGGCATTCTTCCCACTGATCACCAATGTAAGGATCATTCTTCCCACTGATCACCAATGTAAGGAACATTCTTCCCACTGACCACCAATGTAAGGGACATTCTTCCCACTGATCACCAATGTAAGGGACATTCTTCCCACTGACCTCCAATGTAAGGAACATTCTTCCCACTGATCACCAATGTAAGGGGCATTTTTCTCACTGACCTCCAATGTAAGGAACATTCTTCCCACTGATCACCAATGTAAGGAGCATTCTTCTCACTGATCACCAATGTAAGGAGCATTCTTCCCATTGATCACCAATGTAAGGAACATTCTTCCCACTGATCACCAATGTAAGGAGCATTCTTCCCACTGACCACCAATGTAAGGAGCATTCTTCCCACTGATCACCAATGTAAGGATCATTCTTCCCACTGATCACCAATGTAAGGAGCATTCTTCCCACTGATCACCAATGTAAGGAGCATTCTTCCCACTGACCACCAATGTAAGGGACATTCTTCTCACTGATCACCAATGTAAGGAACATTCTTCCCACTGACCACCAATGTAAGGAGCATTCTTCTCACTGATCACCAATGTAAGGGACATTCTTCCCACTGATCACCAATGTAAGGAACATTCTTCCCACTGATCACCAATGTAAGGGACATTCTTCCCACTGATCACCAATGTAAGGAGCATTCTTCCCACTGATCACCAATGTAAGGGACATTCTTCCCACTGATCACCAATGTAAGGAGCATTCTTCCCACTGATCACCAATGTAAGGGACATTCTTCCTACTGATCACCAATGTAAGGAACATTCTTCCCACTGATCACCAATGTAAGGAGCATTCTTCCCACTGATCACCAATGTAAGGAACATTCTTCCCACTGATCACCAATGTAAGGAGCATTCTTCCCACTGATCACCAATGTAAGGAACATTCTTCCCACTGATCACCAATGTAAGGGACATTCTTCCCACTGATCACCAATGTAAGGGACATTCTTCCCACTGATCACCAATGTAAGGAACATTCTTCCCACTGATCACCAATGTAAGGAACATTCTTCCCACTGATCACCAATGTAAGGAGCATTCTTCCCACTGATCACCAATGTAAGGAACATTCTTCCCACTGATCACCAATGTAAGGAGCATTCTTCCCACTGATCACCAATGTAAGGAACATTCTTCCCACTGATCACCAATGTAAGGAACATTCTTCCCACTGATCACCAATGTAGGGAACCTTCTTCCCACCCCACACATGGAAACAAACTTGGTGTTAACTGGCTAGCTAGTGGGACAACATAAAGCTTGATGGCCATGATGAGGGAAATAGTTAAAATAATTTTTAAAAGTCATTAAAACGTCCATAGAGTTCATGTTCAAGCACCTGGAGAGGCAGCCCAGTGAAAGTAAGAAGCAACTTCTGAAGAGACTTCACCTTTGTGAGTACTTCTACTTATTTGAGAATTTTTAAATCACTTTTATGCTGCACTTAGATTGACGCCTGTGCTTTTTTCCCCAACCTTCTTCCCACTGATCTGAACAGTCATGTATGTGCAACTTGACCTTAAAATACATTTGTAACATTGTAAAACCCAATAAAGACAAAGTGTAATGTACTGTAGCTGTTCTGTCTTCATGTACCCCAACCCCTGCCAATCCGCCACCATGCAATGTGGTTCCACCTGCTCACAAGAGGAGGAGGAACATTCCCACCAGTGGCGGTGCGTCCATAGTGGGCGCAGAAGCGCCGCCCCTCTCTCTCCTGCGCCCGTCACTCACAACAACAATACATAGGTTCATGCATTGCATGAACCTATGTATTGTCGCCGCTGCTGCCACCCACTATTCAGATGGTCGGCCCCCTGGTGAGCGCCAGCCAACTGAATAACAGCGGCTGATTGGTGTTTGGAAGTGCCTATCAGAGCCAGGAGCTCTGATAGGCTTCCCGATTACAGCCTGAGGGCTGTAATTGGCTTCCAAATAGTTAACCAGGGGACGTACGGGGGGTGCGTTCCTTGGTTAACACCGACAGGCGTCTCAGCCAATCAGGTTCACCGGGTCTGGTTACCGGTAACCTGATTGGCTGAAGCGACATCGAGGGCGGGTGAAGACATTGAGGATGGAAGAAGGATGGCGCTGACCCGAGGAAGGTAAGTGCAGGGCTGGGGGGGAAACTGTCTGCATTTGGGGACAAACTGGCTGCATTTGGGGACAAACTGGCTGTGTTTGGGGACAAACTGGCTGTATTTGGGGACAAACTGGCTGTATTTGGGGGGAAACTGACTGTATTTGGGGGGAAACTGACTGTATTTGAGGACAAACTGGCTGCATTTGGGGATAAACTGGCTGTATTTGGGGACAAACTGGCTGCATTTGGGGACGAACTGGCTGCATTTGGGGATAAACTGGCTGTATTTGGGGACAAACTGGCTGTATTTGGGGACAAACTGGCTGTATTTGGGGACAAACTGGCTGTGTTTGGGGACAAACTGGCTGTATTTGGGGGGAAACTGACTGTATTTGGGGACAAACTGGCTGCATTTGGGGATAAACTGGCTGTATTTGGGGACAAACTGGCTGTATTTGGGGACAAACTGGCTGCATTTGGGGATAAACTGGCTGTATTTGGGGACAAACTGGCTGTATTTGGGGACAAACTGGCTGTGTTTGGGGACAAACTGGCTGTATTTGGGGACAAACTGGCTGTGTTTGGGGACAAACTGGCTGTATTTGGGGGGAAACTGACTGTATTTGGGGACAAACTGGCTGCATTTGGGGACAAACTGGCTGTATTTGGGGGGAAACTGACTGTATTTGGGGACAAACTGGCTGCATTTGGGGATAAACTGGCTGTATTTGGGGACAAACTGGCTGCATTTGGGGACAAACTGGCTGTGTTTGGGGACAAACTGGCTGTATTTGGGGACAAACTGGCTGTGTTTGGGGACAAACTGGCTGTATTTGGGGGGAAACTGGCTGCATTTGAGGGGGCAAACTGGTGGCGTTTGGGCACAGTGGCTGCGTTTAATGGGCACAGTGGCGGCAATTGATTTTTTTTTCACTTTGTTTGCGCCCAAAATTTTGAGCACCAGCCGCCACTGATTCCCACATTCCATGGAATGCTGAAGATTCTGTCATGGACTGTAGTTCTGCAAGAGAATGAAGATCCGAAACACAGATGGGGTATAAGTAGATATTGAAGATCTTCTTTTGCAAGGTGTTGACTGTTTATATTTAATAAAACAGTAGAAACAGGAAAATCAAGATTATAAAAATGTGTCAGTAATTAAAAATAAAACGACTTCAAGGTCCAGCTTCACCTACACTGTATAAAAGAAATGTTAAAGCAGAACTACACGGCATCTGAACACCAAAAACTAAATTTAAAGAAGAGGCTCCAGGCCCCCCGCCAAAATTTTTTTTTAAAGTCAGCAGCTACAAATACTGTGTCTGATGACTTTTAATTAGGGCTGTTACTGATTAAAATTTTCGTGTTAGATTAATCGATTATTTTTTTAAATCGATTAATCGACTAATTTCGATTAATTATAACGCACATACAGATCCAACTACTTTTAGCTGATCTCCTTGCAGGCCGATTCCCAGTGCAGCTCCCAACCACTGGAAAAATGGATAGCAGGATACAAAAAACACACAAAGGCAGCGCTCGATGGGAATAGCATTAAAACTTTTATAGTCTTCAAGTAGGTAACAAAATAAATATTGCACTGGAGATAAAATCAATGTAGCTACATAAACTGTAAAAATGGTGCGAGTAATACCAAACGGTAGCAAAAGCAGTCATAAAAACATGTAGCTAAGTATGATACTGGTATAAAAATGTGTACAAAGATACCACTGCTGAATCCAGATGAGGAGGGGTTAACATCAATCCGTCGGCATGTAGATGTCCCGTGAAGGGAACTATCACAACTCCCAGTGGATGGCTGTAGAATCCCAGGTAGATAGAGGGAAGTGATAGAGGGAAGTGTAACAGCCCTTGCGTGTGGCAGACAGTAAGGTCCCGCCGGCATGCAGATATGAAGGCACAGCAAAGGAACCCTTCAGATGGACGCGGCAAGTCCCGCCGGTGTCCGTGACGTCACTGGATCTCCGACGGAACTCCCTGAAGACCCAGAAGCCGGCGGAGAGGTGAGTACCGATCAAAAGAATTAATCGATTAATCAAAGAATTAATAGTTCATTTCCACAGCACTACTTTTATTATTAGGGCACTTGAAATAAAAAATAAAGTGCAGCGCTAAACTTAAAATGAGCAGAGACTAATTAACAAAGGCGTGTGCAGCCTATTGCATTAGGGTGTGCACCTCAAAGCTCAAACACACATACATGTGTGATACATACTGTATACTGTATTTATTGGCGTAAACTGTGCCTGCGTGTTATACGCAGGGGGCTGTGGAAAGTTATTTTCCTGAAACTTCCCTCTTAAAGTTAAATACGGTATATACTGTACAGGGCTGTAGGGCAATGGGCAGTGTTGGTAGAGCAGTGGACGAGGTCAGTAGAGCAGAGATTGATGTCAGTAGCTTATTTTTTATATATTTGTATTATTAGCGGCCTCCTCTCTCCCCTCTTTGCATCAGCTCGTCTCTCTTCTTGTCTAGGGGTACCTTAGAGGGGAGAGAGCGGGGTCACCACGCCAAGCCTTCACCACAGGTGTCTGTGCGGTGTAAGCAAAGTTCCTTCTCTACCTTCGGGTCAGTGTTGTGCACCTGGAGTTACCTTGAACAATGTCCACCAGAAAAGAGCCGCACGCCATTAAAGTCCAACACTCCTTTATTCTTCTCGAGTGAACAGCACAGTCAGTTAGACTCCCTTAAAGAACAGAACAAACAAGGAGGTGTGGATGCGAGTAGGCCCAGACACAATGAACTCTCCACTTTCCTCCATGAAAGTGGGCTGAGGTCTCCGAGCGAGGTAGGATTTTCCTTCCAGGCGGTCTCTGATGAGAGGCTCACCCGTCACCGGCAATCTGCTGCACCCGGTCTTCAAGTGAGTATCTCCCCCCGGTCCATTACGCCTTCCGGATTCAGGTACCCAATCCCTGGGTTCCCTAGGACCTCCTTCCCTCGTGGAACTCAGTGTTGGGCACTGAGCTCCAGACCTCCATCCGAGTACCTCACCCCAGGCTGAAGGTGCCTGGGATGGAACACGACCTCTGGACGTCCTCTAGGCCTAGGCCCGCCTAGAGGACCCACACGAACCACCGCCCTCAGGCTGAAGGTGCCTGGGACTCCACCCCGTGACAAAGATGGTCGGCCCCTTTTATACCCTCTCCCAGCAAGCACGGTGGGTTCCCCGCCCCACCATACCGCTGCCGAGGGAGGACAAAAAAGAGGCACGGCACACAGCAATGGTTCAACCCCAGCCCAGGACGACAGCGCCACCTGCTGGACCGCAAGGAACTGCACACTGCTGGTGTCTCTGCCAGTTTATAATAGAGAGAAAAGTGTATACCCGCTACATGTATTATTGTTTTTTTACAATTCAGGAGCCCCATTGGGGGGGGGGGGCTTTGGTGAAATATTAGGAGTCTAAACAGACCCCTAATGTCTCACTTTGGAGACAGAGAAAGGGACTGAGGACAGAAATTCCCCAGTCCCTTTCTCTGCAGCCAAGCAGCTGGGGGGGGGGGGGAAATCTGCTCGGCACAGGGTGATTAGAGTGTGCCCAGGCACACCTGGCATACCCTGTGCGCACGCCTATGCTAATTAATAAATCTCACAGTGAATGTAAAAACACTAATCACATGAATTCACAATACTTTTACATTGATGAAAACGTTTGTGTGAAAAGCAAACTAAAAGAATAAAATTAGAATTAGAAAAAAACGTGAAGTCCATAAGTGAAAGGTCATTTTCTAATATATAGTGAGTCCAAATGACCCTATTTAAAAGGACAAGAGACAAATGTTCATAACATCATTGTGACATCCAGGTAGTGAATATGGATGATAAACAAATTGTGAAAGTGAGTAATCCGCCATCAGTAGGGTGAAGGCTTACCAAATGGTTTGAACTAAAAAGAACATACGTCCTAGGAGTCAAACAAGCTTGTATTGGCAAGCGCCAAAGTTAGAGACATCAGATCTCAAGGCCTTTAAAAAAGTGAACCAAATCCTCAAACAGTCCTCAGCAGTGCCGGCCCAAGACATTGTGCTGCCTGGTACCAAGAATGAAATGCTGCCCCCCCCAAAAAAAATCACGCCCACCAAATACCCCACATTCATTATTTTATATCATGATAACTAAAGTGGACCTGTCATGGCTCTATACATGTAAAGGAGTATAAAAAGGACCTGTGCGTGGCTGGTGGCCGCAATCGCTTCAGAGAGCCAGAACGGGGATCTGTTAATGTAAACAGACAGATCCCTATTCTGACAGGGGAGGAGAGACAGATCTGCTCTTCCTAGTGATTAGGAACAGAGATCTCTCTCCTCCTACAGTCAGTCCCATTCCCCCCCAGTTAGAAACACCTCCCAGGGAACACATTTAACCCCTTTCCTGCCAGTGACATTTACACAGTAATCAGTGCATTTTTATAGCACAGATCGCTGTATAAATGTCACTGGTCCCAAAAAAAGTGTCAAAAGTGTCTGATCTGTCCACCGCAATGTCACAGTCTAGCTAAAAATCGCAGATCACCAGACCCCGCTACACTAGTAAAAAAATAATAATAATAATAATAAAAATGCCATAAATCTACCCTCTATTTTGTAGACGGTATAACTTTTGCGCAAACTAATCAATATACACATTGCATTTTTTTTACCAAACATATGTAGAAGAATACATATCTACCTAAACTGATCAAGAAATGTTTATTTTTATTTTATTATGCTCCACTAGACCCTAGTCTCTTTATTGGCTACAGCCCTTAACCCTTCACGGATTTGCTTTTGGAATTAACTCTTCGCGGACTATGTTGTGTTCTTTTTGGACTCTGCATTCGTTTTCTTTTTAATTAATTTTTCATATATTAATTTTTCACATTTCAAGGTTTAACATTTATTTCACACATGGTTTTAACCACATAGCGCTGCACATTTTTTGAACACATGTGACCTATCTGACCCCTACACTGACCCCCTGACACACTTACGTGACACATGCACTGATTCACCTGACTCCTACTTCCTGCACTACTCACATTACACTGACCTACCTGACCATTACCCTGACCCCTACATTGACCTACCTGACACCTACACTGACCTACCTGACACCTACCTCACTCCTACTTCCTGCACTACTCACATTACACTGACCTGACAGCAACACTGACTATTACACTGACTGACACATACACTGACCCACCGACCTTACACCTACACTGACCTACTACACAGACCCACCTGACTCCTACAGTAGGAGTCCTACTTCCTGCACTACTCACACCCCACCCCACAGCTCGGTGCGAACCCATCCTTTGAGCACTCCTTACCTTTGCCTGCTCTTCACCAGGACTCTCCTCAGGACCTCAGCACTGGATGTGCAGAACTGCTTCGGCGTCCCAACTTCCCGCCAGCGCCATCCACCCGCAGCCCGCTCCATGGTGTCAGACGCTGCACGCCTGCACCTCCATGATCCCATCTCCACCGCGCCGTAACAAAGCAGAGGGACAGGCGGAGGGGAAGACAGCTCACACTTCCAGTGCTTGTCTCCCGCCACTATGTTCGTGTTTCCCGGCGCACTGTGATTGGGCGTATGGCGGTCATGTGCGGAGGCGGGACTTCTAGAGCGATCGCTGACAGGCCAGCCCCACGCCGCACATGACCCCCATTCGTCCAATCACAGGGCGCCGGACACTAAACATGGCGGCTGGAAAATCGGGGACACAGGAAAGGAAAATTAGTAGGAGACACGGAATGTCGCTGGCTGACGGGCGGCAATTTGCCGCCCCCCTTAAAGTGCCGCCTGGGACCGGGGTACCATCGGGTCCCATGGTAGGGCCGGCCCTGGTCCTCAGGGTGATAGTCTCCATGGAGGGTTATTTCATAGAGCAAAGTGAATGATTTCTCCCATTCATTCACATGTATAGTTGGAGAGAGGAGAACAGAAAATGCCACATAGCGTAATTCCGTATAAAAATCTGAAAATTTTATAAAGTTAAAAACTCACATTTAAAAAGATAAACGGCGCTTGGTTACATGTATGTGGCGGCAGTGGAGAGCACTTACCTGTCCAGGAATCCAGCGGTGTCTTTACCCAAGCCAATTCTTCAATTGGCTATCGGGTGCTGGCGTCGCCATCCTGACTAAGGGAAACCGGCACTGAAGCCTCATGGCTGAGCTGGAAGTGAGAGCGGGTACCTTTTAAAACCAGGTACCCGCTCTCCCCTCCCCCCCAAAAGGTGACAAATGTTGCAGCGGAAGGGGGGGAGGCAGACTAGCGGAGCTTCCCCTTTTGGGTGGAGCTCTGCTTTAATACATTTTTAATATTCAAAGCACGCCCTCCCCCATCCCATAGTTTGTAGACGCTTTAACTTTTGCGCAAACCAATCAATATACGCCTCTTTTTTTTTTTTTTTTTTACCAAAAACATGTAGCAGAATACATATTGGCCTAAACTGATGAAGAAATTTGATTTTTTACATTTTGTTATTGGATATGTCTTATAGCAGAAAGCTTTTTTCCACAATTGTCGGCTTTTTTTGTTTATAGCGCAAAAAAAAATAAAAAATACCACCAAATAAAAGCTCTATTTGTGGGAAAGAAAGGGCATACATTTTATTTGGGTACAACATCGCACGACCACGCAATTGTGAGTTAATGTAACGCAGAGTCGTATTGCAAAAAATGGCCTGGTCATGAAGGGGGTAAATCTTCCGGAGCTGAAGTGGGTAAAAAAATACTCAAATGCTTTGAATAAACAGAACAGGTAGTTGGAAAGATGATGGGTCCATCTTTTTGAGTCTGTTCACTACTGCAAGGTTGGAATTTTTCATATCCCTGGAGTTGGGCTTTAGAGTTGAAATATAGCAAATGCCATGTAATGCAAATGGACTGTTTGCATTTTTAAATTATTATTCTAAAGCTAATCTCCAGGAAAAATATAAAATAAAAATTTGTTTGCTATGTGCTGGGTCCAGTTTAGTCACCTCTTGGTATATTATCATTGGAAGGCTGCTGGGGGTGCTTTAAATCTTCATTGTGATATGCCGCATTCCCAGTGTTGGTTTTGATATTCCGCAGGTCACCGGACTGTAGTTAGCTTAGACCAGGCATGTCCAAAGTCCGGCCTGTGGGCCAATCGCGGCCCGTGTTGCATTTTTCGGATGGCCCGCCTGGTCATTTTGACATGTATATCTTTTGTGACCACCAACGAATCCCCGAGTGCCGGGGGCCACAAAAGAAATACATGCTGGCTGCCGGGGAGGAAGCGGGACGAGCGCCGTGCATACAGGAGAGGAGTATTTCCTGTTTACACGGCAAGCTCTGTAAAAGGAAGTCCCGTCTCCTGCGCTGCCATTGGACGACTGTTCTGTCCATCACAGGAGGCGGGACTTTTTATTAAAGAGGCCGCCGATAAAACAGGAGTTTCTCCTGTATGTCTGTCTGCGCTCGTCCCGCCCCCTCCCTGTCTCCTCCAAGGCTGCAGATTGACATGAATTAGGCTGCACTGAGGGCAATGGTGAGTCTGCATTCAGGGCAAGGGGGTGCTGCATTCAGGGCAAGGGGGTGCTGCATTCATGGCAAGGGGGTGCTGCATTCAGGGCGGGGGGGTGCTGCATTCAGGGCAAAAGGGTGCTGCATTCATGGCAAGGGGGTGCTGCATTCATGGCAAGGGGGTGCTGCATTCAGGGCAGGGGGTGCTGCATTCAGGGCAAGGGGGGTGCTGCATTCATGGCAAGGGGGGTGATGCATTCAGGGCAAGGGGGGTGCTGCATTCAGGGAAAGGGGGGTGGTGCATTCAGGGCAAGGGGGTGCTGCATTCATGGCAAGGGGGGTGCTGAATTCAGGGCAAGGGGGTGCTGCATTCATGGCAAGGGGGTGCTGCATTCAGGGCAAGGGGGTGCTTCATTCATGGCAAGGGGGGTGCTGCATTCATGGCAAGTGGGTGCTGCATTCATGGCAAGTGGGTGCTGCATTCAGGGCAAGGGGATGCTGCATTCATGGCAAGGGGGTGCTGCATTCATGGCAAGGGGGGTGCTGCATTCAGGGCAAGGGGGGTGCTGCACTCATGGCAAGGGGATGCTGCATTCAGGGCCAGGGAAGTGCTGCATGTAGGGCAAGGGGTTGCTGCATTCAGGGCAAGGGGGTGCTGCATTCAGGGCAAGGGGGAGCTGCATTCATGGCAAGGGGGGTGCTGCATTCAGGGCAACAGGTGTGCTGCATTCAGGGCAACAGGTGTGCTACATTCAGGGCAACAGGGGTGCTGCATTCAGGGCACGGGGGTGTTTCATTCAGGACAAGGGTGGTGCTGCATTCAGGGCAACGGGGTGCATTTATGGCACTTGTGAGGCTGTATTGATGGGCAGTGACCCTTATTTTGCTTCACAGTTCTTTATTTAACATGTAAGTGTAGCGGCCTCACCCCCTTCCTCTTCTTTATCGGTTACTCTGGTTTTGATCTAGGGGTACCTTGGAGGGGGGAGTGAGATGCGCTACGGCCCGTGTCCTCTAGATTGCAGGGTATAGAGGTGAAGACCAGTATCAGTTTACCCTCGGGCTGTGTTTGAACACAGAGCCAAGTCTGTTCTGCTGATAACCCCCTTTGCTCCCAGTAACTGAAAAGGTCCAACACTTATTTATTCCATAACGGCAAACAAATAGTCCTTTGCGAGCAGACAGTTTGAGACCCATAAAACAGTTCAGTATTGGTGGGGAGTAGGTCAAGGCACAATCCTCAAAGAAATCTAAACCGTTGAGGTTTCACCAACGGTTGCTAAGCACGGTGGCTGTAAAAATGTACTTTTAGCTTCAGAGTCTCTTCCAGCGACTCTAATGGACAGGAACTGGAGTTACTTTCGCTACGTTGCAGCCCCTGTCACAGGGAAGACATCCCTCCAAGAGAGTTACCAGAAGCCCCACCATCCCCGGCTTAATGCTGCACCAGACTATTCGGCAGGGTTACGCTCCCTGGCCTCCTCGCCTCAGATACGGGTCCCAACACCTTAGGGCCCCTCGGACTCCTCCACCCTTGCGGAACCCAGTCAAAGTTACTGGGCTCCAGGCCTCGGCAGTAGTACCTCACCCCAGGCTAAAGGTGCCTGAGATGGACTCCATCTCTCGCTCCGGCCAGGTCAAGGGCACCTGGGCCCGGAACTCCGGAATGCCAGCACCCAGGCGGAAGGTGCCTGGGTGCGGCCACGTCCTCCAACTCTGAACTCTGCACCCCGTGGTAGGGGCGTCCGCCCCTTTTTTCTCCTCTCCCTTTGCACCACAGCGGGTTCCCCACCCCGCTGTACCAGCGCCAGGAGAGGATAAAAAGGCACAGTCTCGCGGTGTGAGTTCAACCCCGGCCCCGGCAACAATGCCACCTATAGGCCGCAGGAAACCTCACACCACCAGAGTCCTCCAAGAACCATAAAAGGGTCTCAGATTCCCTAGCAATCAGTGCATCTGGGTTACACTACCACCCAGATGCTTCCCCTAAATTCAAATACCCGCTACACTCTCCCCCTGGTGATTTGACACTGGTCCCCAGTGTCTGGTGTAAACCCATGTCACCCATAGAGTGGTGACATACGTTCAGCCCAGAGACCAACCACACAATTTAGCCCTGAATTGTGCCAAGACCTAAAATGGGAAAAGGGAAATAGAAATGTAAAACAATAAAACTTTCAATAAAATACTCTTGACATTTACACATGTACAATCCCCCCCCCCCCTGCTATCTAAGGACCACCCCATTCTCAGCAGCCTTGACAGAAGAACCTCCTGCAGAAGGGAAAAAAACACAAACATCCTGCCACAATGTGTGTTTGCTTGGAATGAATGGGTCCCTCCTTGGAGAAACCCACTCGCTCCAATGAGTACGGTGGTGCAAGTGAAAAAAAAAAAACACTCGTTGCGCAGCACTGCCACCTGGTAACAGTGCCACGGTTATGACACTTGGTCAAATCTTCCGGACAACTTTCCTTCTTCTTCTTACTGTGTCTCTACACTAACTACACCCCAAAGTCTTTATCTTCTTTGCGGTGCATGGAGAAAGAGGGAGAACAAAACAATAACAGCTCCCGTTTCTCCAAAGAGTAGAACGCCCAAATAAAAAAAAAAACTAGGGCACAGTCCTTGTGTTCTGGCAAAGGCACTCCGGAAAGTTCAGCAATGAACAACGGGGAAAAAAACACAGGAGTCTTTTCCTCCTAAAGGTAGAACTTCGAGTGCGGCAGGAACAGGGGCTTCAAGTGCTTATCAAAAGTCTCCACATTGTACTCAATGTCCTCTCCCTCTTTTCGGCAAATAAGCACCATGTCCGCATGGATGTGCCGACCCAACATCCACTCCGCTTTACAGTCTTTGAACTTCTTAGACACGGAGGATGAGCATGAAAGGTATCGGCGAGCATGGGGCACTTTGAGCTTTTCCCAGATGAACTCATCGTACCATCGCTGCCGCAGGACCTCCACTTCGAAAAGCAAGTCACGGGGTAGGTATGGGTACTCCCACCCATATTCACGGGCAACTCTTTGGCAAAAGAGCCGCTGCAGCCTGGCCAAAGGTGGCATGGTGGCCCTCTCTCCTTCTCTAGGCGGGATGATGGACTCAGGATGCCGAGGTACTTTAACTACCTCCATAGACTTGGGCTTAGGAGCCCGCAATGATGAACGTTGCGTTCCTGCAACCGGAATGGATGAAACAGCAGGTGATCCGAAAGGTGGAAGGGCAGGAAGGGGACCAGATCTCTCCTCGGGCTCCGGGGCCTCCACCCAGGGTGTACTATCCCCTGTAGACATAGGCGGATCCCTTGGCGCACGGAGCGCGAGTAACGGCCTCTTGTCCCAGCCCTTGCGGTGAAAGATCTCATCGATCTCGCCATCATCTCCAGCATCTGATAGCGATTCCAGGTCTGAGGTGTCGTACATCTCTGCGGGCAGGTAATTCCCTGTAGACACAGAATCACCCTCCCTTGCGGGCTCCACCGACTTTGGACTCCCGACATCTCCAACCACACACACAGTCCCAACCCCTTGCTCACCTTGGCCTTCAGAAGAACAGGGATGTCCAGGACTCTTCCCTCCGGATCCATCCAGGCCAGGCAAGCAGTGGGGGCAAAGCTCTTCCACGACCATAGGATGCCTGTACCAGGCCGACTTTTCTCTTCGGAGTGGGATCAGGGAGCTTGTGGTGACCGAAGCAGCATCCTCTGATTTTTTCTCTCTCAGTCTCTGTTTGGGCACTCTCTTTGCCCTGGTCAGTGCGCACAGAAATCTCCGCAAAGGCTCTGATCTCCCCTTCCGGAGTGGCGGTACCTGTGGGGTAGTTGAGGTGGAAGGCGCGAGGCCTTTCTGTGGATGGCTCCACCTCAAAAAGAAATTCCTTGCAGGCCTCACATCGCCCGAACGGCTTCAAGTTGACCACCAGTCCCGAGCAGCCGGGACAGATCACACCGAGGGCCTCTATGTCTCTGCATGTATACAGAGCCAAACGTCCTCAAGGCCTAAGTCTTATTCCTGTATCTGTTATGGAAGCAGCAAAGGAAGTCATTTTCGTGGGGTAAGAAACTGGAATCCACGGGGTACTTGAGGTCATCCCGACTGTCTGCTGCTCCATGGCGCACTGACCAATTTGCGCCGGAATCTCCACGTGTGTACGTCCACATGGCCAGACTCCTCCCATACTCTGCACTTGTTCGCGGGCTTTCCCTTCGCCCCGCCCATGAACTGCGCAGCTATGGTGTGCCTCATAGCGCGCTTGCCAACATGGCCGACCTACTCGGAACTCCTCCGGGCAGCAAAGTACAAATGCAGATGTTCTCAGCTCCATGCGTGAAACACACATCCCGGACGAGCCCCCACATGTAGCGGCCTCACCCCCTTCCTCTTCTTTATCGGTTACTCTGGCTCTGATCTAGGGGTACCTTGGAGGGGGGAGTGAGATGCGCTATGGCCCATGTCCTCCAGATTGCAGGGTGTAGAGGTGAAGGCCAGTACCAGTTTACCCTCGGGCTGTGTTTGAACACTCAGAGCCAAGTCTGTTCTGCTGATAACCCCCTTTGCTCCCAGTAACTGGAGTACATCACACTGAAAAGGTCCAACACTTATTTATTCCATAACGGCAAACAAATAGTCGTTACCAGAGGCCGCACCGTCACCGGCTTAATGCTGCACCAGACTATTCGGCAGGGTTACGCTCCCTGGCCTCCTCGCCTCAGATACGGTTCCCAACACCTTAGGGCCCCTTGGACTCCTTCACCCTTGCGGAACCCAGTCGAAGTTACTGGGCTCCAGGCCTCGGCAATAGTACCTCACCCCAGGCTAAAGGTGCCTGAGATGGACTCCATCTCTCGCTCCGGCCAGGTCAAGGGCACCTGGGCCCGACACTCCGGAATGCCAGCACCCAGGCGGAAGGTGCCTGGGTGCGGCGGCGTCCTCCAACTCTGAACTCTGCACCCCGTGTTAGGGGCATCCGCCCCTTTTATCTCCTCTCCCTTTGCGCCAAAGCGGGTTCCCCGCCCGCTGTACCAGCGCCAGGAGAGGACAAAAAGGCACAGTCTCGCGGTGTGAGTTCAACCCCGGCCCCCGGCAACAATGCCACCTATAGGCCGCAGGGAACCTCACACCACCAGAGTCCTCCAAGAACCATAAAAAGGGTCTCAGATTCCCTAGCAATCAGTGCATCTGGGTTACACTACCACCCAGATGCTTCCCCTAAATTCAAATACCCGCTACATAAGATTTTTTAAAGTGAAGGTGCATGTTAAATGCCGATAAATACGGTATATCCAAATAACACGCCTGAGCTCATCTCTTCACCACACACAGCTACAAAGGCAAGTGTTGGGCATACTTAGACCACATTTTAATGGTTCACAGAATGTCAGGCAAAATGGTCGGCCCTCTTCACTTCATCAAATCTGGCCCTCTTTGAAAAAAGTTTGGACACCTCTGGCTTAGACTGATTGTATCGTTTTTGACCTGTTTTTCCTTAAGCTTAAATTGGCTTGTGATTTCTTACTGTCACCAGTAGATGTCACTGGTCATAGTATGAGACTAAGTTATGAATATATATGAATATATACAGTATATTTTCTTCAACCAATCCAGTAAGAGGTTTATACCACTGGTGCATGATGGGAGGTATATTATATATAAGTTTACATATTTGTACATAATTTATGATTTCTTGGCCATTTTTCAGAGAATATGAATGATAACACAAAAACTTTTCTTTCACTCATAGTTAGTGTTTGGATGAAGCCATTTATTATCAATCAACTGTGCTTACTCTGCCGCAGACAGTGTGAAAGGCACTGAGAGCAAAGCCCGCTGCCGCTCCAGAGTGATCATACAGTGGAGCGGGCGAGCAGGGGATAGAGCTGAACTCTGGCTGCAGCCTGAGAGAGTGTAAGGCAGAGTGATCTGCACTCCGCTGCACCTCTCCCTGCAGACTGGAAGCTTGCTGAAGTGAGTGAAGTTGCTGTTGCAGTCACTGATGCTGTGTAGCAGAGGTGCACAGCGGATCGACCGTGTGTCTCTGTGGAGATACGTTCTAATTTTTTTGGGTAAATTATTGGGCTGTCTGTTTGCTGGACTGGGCTGTCTCTTTGCTGGATTTGGGCCATCTCTTTGCTGGACTAGGCTGTCTCTTTGCTGAATTGGGCCATCTCTTTCCTGGATTTGAGCCGTCCCTTTGCTGGATTGGGCCATCTCTTTGCTGGATTTGGGCGGTCTCTTTGCTGGATTGGACTGTCCCTTTGCTGGATTTGGGCTATCCCTTTGCTGGATTGGGCCAACTCTTTGCTGGATTGGGCCGTCTCTGTGCTGGATTTTGGCCATCTCTTTGCTGGATTTGGGCCCTCTCTTTGCTGGATTTGGGCTGTCCCTGTGCTTGATTTGGGCCATTTCTTTGCTAGATTGGGCTGCCTCTTTGCTGGACTGGGCAGTCTCTTTGCTGGATTGGGCCGTCTCTTTGCTGGATCTGGACAGTCTCTTTGCTGGATCTGGGCCATCTCTTTGCTGGATTGAGCCATCTCTTTGCTGGATTTAAGCCATCTCTTTGCTGGATTAGGCCATCTCTTTGCTGGATTTGGGTGGTCTCTTTGCTGGATTGGACTGTCCCTTTGCTGGATTGGGCCGTCTCTTTGCTGGATTGGGCCGTCTCTGTGCTGGATTTTGGCCGTCTCTTTGCTAGATTTGGGCCATCTCTTTGCTGGATTTGGGCCCTCTCTTTGCTGGATTTGGGCTGTCCCGTTGCTTGGTTTGGGCCATTTCCTTGCTAGATTTGGGCTGCCTCTTTTCTGGACTGGGCTGTCTCTTTGCTGGATTGGGCGATCTCTTTGCTGGATTTGGGCCCTCTCTTTGCTGGATTTGGGCTGTCCCGTTGCTTGGTTTGGGCCATTTCTTTGCTAGATTTGGGCTGCCTCTTTGCTGGACTGGGCCGTCTCTTTGCTGGATTGGGCTGTCTCTTTGCTGGATCTGGGCCGTCTCTTTGCTGGATCTGGGCCGTCTCTTTGCTGGATCTGGGCCGTCTCTTTGCTGGATCTGGGCCATCTCTTTGCTGGATTGGGCCTACTCTTTGCTCAACTGGGCCATCTCTTTGCTGGACTGGGCTGGAGCGGTCCAAGAGGTGGTTTTAGGGGTGGGTAGGCGGCAGAGACAGGTGTGGCCTAGGGGAGAGGGGTGAGTTTCTGCACCTTTTCTCTTAGAAAAAAAGCCCTGGAGAAAAAAAAAACAAGATGTTTTAATGGAGGGGTTGAAGAGCGAGCAACCCTCTATACACACATATCTATTTATGGTCAGATAGGAAGGGGATAAAAAAAATTGTAACTGTAGCCCACAGTGACCATCCATGTGTCCCCTTTTACAGTCTATAAAAACTAAACAATGATTATTGGTCACTATGGCCAATAGTTCAGATTCTTTCCCCATTATATCTTCTTTCTTTTTACAGAAATGGGCTGACCAAGTGTACCCTTCCCATGTTCCTGCGACCACACGTCCCTGACATCTCTGCCCCAGGCACTGACCAATAAATCCACCATTATAAGCCCATCACTGTGTATCAAGAATATAAGCTTGACAAATATATTTTCCGCATTCCCAAAATGATAAAATGATGCGTAGGCTGTCCTTGTCATTTCATAATGGGTGTGCAATGGTAATAAAGACTGTAGAAAACATCTCTTTTTTCTTATGACCTTTATTAAATAAAAGCATGGAGGCATTCATAACTCCGCATAAACAAACCATTTCGTCACCAGCAGCTCTTGTTTTGCTGCTGTTTTTAAAGTCCTTGTCCTTCAGGTGACGCAGAATTCCACTTGTGTGACTTTGAAATGTTGACCTACTGTAAATAAATGTGAGACTTAGCAAAGTCTTTCTCTAAACAAAGTCATTATTTAAACAGGTTCTTCTCTTCTTTTTTGTTCTCCAGCCTTGTCTCTGTTGGCAGTTTACATTTTCCACTTTGGATTTATTTTTAAAATCTCAATGCTGATTATATAAAGTGGTTTCCAGATAATTTTACCTCCAAATTATAGACATTACCAGAGGCTTTGCCTGATTTATCATGAAATAAGCCAGGGTTGTCCAACTTAATTTTATTGCGGGCCACGTCAGCATTATGGTTGCCCTCAAAGGCTAGTTGTATCTGTAAAACTAGAGTTCCAGAGTCTTCCATCCACCATCAGAAGTCAAGAGGCCCTCCCCCTCCCTTTCATCACAGTGCCCTTACCGTGTGCTGCTGCTGCTGGTAGGGTTGCCACCTTTTCTTCAAGTCAAACCCGAACACTTTAGCGGCCTGGGACACCTTTGGGTGCCCTCAAGGAGAGCAGTTATGTGGTGTGCATAGCATGCCGCAGCAAACACTGGGTGTGGCCAAATTGATCTTGCTGACATCATCAAACCCTGATGCCGAACCTGCCCCCAGACAGCCGCCACAACTCCCAGACAGCAGCAGATTTGTGTGTGACTATCTTGGTTACTTGGGGAGCCACAGCTAGGTCTGAGTGTCCGGGTTTCAGTCTGCCTGAAACCCGGACTGTCCGGGTGAATCAGGTGGCAACCCAAGCTGCCGGGAAGAAATTGGGGGCAGAGCTGGGAAGCAGAAAGTGCAGGGTCTGGAAGAAGACCAGAGGAGGGCCGGAGTCTGATGAATGCTGAGACCAGGGGAGGGTAAGAGGAGGGAGTGCTGTGGCTGCAAAGAGAGATACAGGATCTGTAGGAGGAGTTCTGTCTTCCTCTCTGCTGCTGATTGCTGAGACAAGAAAAGGGGAGGGGGAGATAGAAGCCCCTCCGTGGCTGCATGGATAAGTACAGGATCTGATGGAGGAGTTCTGTCCTCCTCTCTACTACTAAGACAAGGTGAGGGCAACAATAAGGGGGTTGCTGCAGCTGCAGGAGAGCATCTGCAAGAGAGGTGCAAGGGCCACATGAAATGGCCTAGAGGGACCAATTAGGCCCCCAGGCCTTGTGTTTGAGAATTGTGAAATAAGCATAAGACAATATTGAGTTGGCCCACCCTTTGCAGCTATAACAGCTTCAACTCTTCTGGGAAGGCTGTCTACAAAGTTTAGGAGTGTGTCGCAGGGATATGCAATTAGCGGACCTAACTACAAGTCCCATGAGGCATAGCGAGACTCTGACAGCAGCAAGCATGACACCCAGAGGCAGAGGCATGATGGGACTTGTAGTTTTGCAACAGCTGGAGGTCCGCTAATTGCATATCCATGGTCTATGGGAATGTTTGACCATTCTTCCAGAAGCACATTTGTTGTGAGGTCAGGCGCTGATGTTGGACGAGAAGGCCTGGCTCACAGTCTCCGCTCTATATCATCCTAAAGGTGTTCTATTGGGATGAAGTCGGGACTCTGCAAACTCGCTCATCCATGTCTTCATGAAACTTGCTTTGTGCACTGGTGCGCAGTCATGTTGGAACAGGAAGGGGCCGTCCCCAAACTGTTCCCCCAAAGTTGGGAGCATGAAATTGTCCAAAATATCTTGGTATGCAGACACCTTAAGAGTTCCCTTCACTGGAACTAAGGGGCCAAGCCCAACCCCTGAAAAACAACCCCACACCATAATCCCCCCTCCACCAAATGATTTGGACCAGTGCACAAAGCAAGGTCCATAAAGACAAGGATGAGCGAGTCTGGGGTGGAGGAATTTGACTGGCCTGCACAGAGCCCTGACCTCAACCCGATAGAACACCTTTGGAATGAATTAGAGTGGAGACTGCGAGCCATACAACACAAAACCACACCACTCTTGATAGACTGCGAGCCAGGCCTTCTCATCCACATCAGTGCCTGACCTCACAATTGCGCTTCTGGAAGAATGGTCAAACATTCCCACAGACACACTCCTAAACCTTGTGGACAGCCTTCCTAGAAGAATTGAAGCTGTTATAGCTGCAAAGGGTGGGCCAACTCAATATTGAACCCTACGGACTTAGCCCCCTTTCACACTTATACGACTTTATATCTCTATGATTTTGAATGACTACCATTCATATTGGCACGACTTTAAGTCGTGCCGACTTCAAAGTAGTTCCTGCAGTATTTTTTTTCTGAAGTCGGATCAAAGTCGGATTCCGTATTAACTGACCCGACTTTGGCATGCGACTTGTGCATAAAGGGGAACTCCACGCCAATTAAAAAAAAAAAAAGAAAAAGAAAAACGGTATGGGTTCCCCTTTCATGAGCATGCCGGGGCCTTCAGTCTGGTATGGATTTTAAGGAGAAACCCACGCCGAAAAAAGGAGTGGGGTCCCCCCCAAAATCCATACCAGACTCTTATCCGAGCACCAGCCTGGCCGGTTAGGAAAGGGGTGGGGACGAGCGAGCGCCCCCTCCTGAGCCCTACCAGGCCGCATGCCCTCAACGTGGGGGGTGGGTGCTTTGGGGCAGGGGGGCCCTGCGCCCCCCACCCCAAACACCTTGCCCCCATGTTGACGAGGACAAGGGCCCCTTCCCGACAACCCTGGCCGTTGGTTGTCGGGGGCTGCGGGCGGTGGGTTTATCGGAATCTGGGAGCCCCCTTTAATAAGGGGGCCCCCAGATCCTGGCCCCCCACCCTATGTGAATGAGTATGGGGTACATCGTATCCCTACCCATTCACCTGGGGGAAAAAAGTGTAAATAAAAAAAAACACACTAGACAGGTTTTTGAAGTAATTTATTAGGCAGCTTCGGGGGTGTTCTTCCGACTTTGGGGGTCTCTTCCGACTTCTCCGGCCTCTTCTCCCGCTCTCCGGCATCTTCTCCGTGCTCTCCGGTTCTTCTCCCGCTCTCTGGTGCCTTCTGCCTTCTGCCAGGCTCCTCCGCTATCTTCTGCCAGCTCTTTTACTAGCTGTGACCCGGTCTTCTCCGTCGTCTTCTTCCCTCTTCTCTTCTTCCGATGTTGACACAACACTCTCTCCCGATGTAATGCCGTGTGCGCGGTGCGCAACGACTTATATAGGCATGGGCCAGGGTCACTGGGTGATGTCAGCTGGTGACACCGGCCCTTATGACGTCACAGTCCCAGCATGACATCATAAGGGGGTGGTGTCACCGGATGACATCACCCTGTGACCCCGCCCCATGCCTATATAAGTCGTTGCGCACCGCGCACACTGCATTACAGCGGGAGAGAGCGTTGTGTCAACATCGGAAGAAGAAAAGAGGGAAGAAGACGATGGAGAAGACCGGGCCAACGCTAGTAAAGGAGCTGGCAGAAGATAGCGGAGGAGCCCAGCAAAAGGCACCGGAGAGCGGGAAGAAGAACCGGAGAGCGGGAGAAGAGGCCGGAGAGCGCGGAGAAGTCGTAAGAGACCCCCGAAGTTGGAAGAGACCCCCAGAGCTGTCTAATAAATGACTTTAAAAACCTTTGTAGTGTGTTTAATTTTTTACACATTTTTCCCAAGGTGAATGGGTAGGGGTACGATGTACCCCATACTCATTAACATAGGGTGGGGGGCCGGGATCTGGGGGCCCCCTTATTAAAGGGGGCTCCCAGATTCCGATAAGCCCCCTGCCCGCAGACCCCGACAACCAATGACCAGGGTTGTCGGTAAGGGGCCCTTGTCCTCATCAAACATGGGGGCAAGGTTCTTTGGGGTGGGGGGGCACAGGTTCCCCTGCCCCAAAGCACCCAACCCCATGTTGAGGGAATGCGGCCTGGTACGGCTCAGGAGGGGGGGCGCTCGCTTGTTCCCACCCCCTTTCTTGACCAGCCGGGCTGGTGCTCGGATAAGGGTCTGGTATGGATTTTGGGGGGACCCCACACAGTTTTTTTTGGCGTGGGTGTTCCCCTTAAAATCTATACCAGACCGATGGGCCCGGTATGCCCATGAAGGGGAAACTCATGCCCGTCTTTTAAAAAAAATTGGAGTGGAGTTCCCCCTAATTATTGGGGGATCAAAGTCGGATCCACAGTCGTATTAATGTCTTGTCAAAATCACGCCCGCGAATCGCGGCAAAATCGCGGTAAGATCGCGTGACTTTGAAGTGGCACAAGTGTGAAAGGGGCCTAAGACTGGGATGCCATTAAAGTTCATGTGTGTGTCCTCTTTGGCATAACGAGACGTACACGGAACTGGCCAAGCTGCAGGGAGGGGCTAGATGGATAGCACACGGGATCACACATGTTAAACAAGTCTTTGAGAATGGCACTCTTAGGACATTTGTGGATTTGCAGGCGGAGTTTGGCCTGCCATCCTCAATGTTCTTCCAGTATCTGCAACTTCAGCATGCGGTTAGAGCACAGAGTAGATCTTCTGAATGGCACTTGTCTCCTACCCCTGTGTTCGGCCTCATTAGGGATGCTGTGACCTCGAAAGGATTTATCTCTCAAAGTTACAATACCCTTCTACAATACTTCCTGGGGTGGCACCCCCTGAGGGTGAGGGAACGATGGGAGAGAGATGTGGGTCAAATGGATGGGGATGAGTGGGAGGAGATATTTCAGGGGGTGGGTATATGCTCTCTGAATGTGGCCCAACGGCTTACTCAATTGTATATCATTTTAACCACTTGAGACCCGCGCTATAGCCGAAAGACGGCTGCAGCGCGGCTCTCAAGTGCCGAGAGGACGTCCCCAGGACGTCCTTCTCTGTTTACATCCCGCCGCGCGCCGCCGAGGGTGCGCGGCGGGAACCAGCTGTGCGGCGCGCATCACGTGATGCCGAGGAGCGTGCCTGGCGGCCGCGATGTCCGCCAGGTACATTCGATCGGCAGTTACAGAAGCAGGACGTGGATCTCTGTGTGTAAACACAGAGATCCATGTCCTGTCAGGGAGAGAGGAGACCAATGCTGTGTCCCTTGTACATAGGGACACAGATCGGTCTCCTCCCCCAGTCAGTCCCCTCCCCCCACAGTAAGAATCACAAATAGGGAACATAGTTAACCCCTTCCCCGCCCCCTAGTGTTAACCCCTTCCCTGCCAGTCACATTTATACAGTAATCAGTGCATTTTTATAGCACTGTTCGCTGTATAAATGTGAATGGTCCCAAAATGGTGTCAAAAGTGTCCGATGTGTCCGCCATAATGTCACAGTCATGATAAAAATTGCTGATCGCCGCCATTACTAGTAAAAAAAAATATTAATAAAAATGCTATAAAACTATCCCCTATTTTGTAGACGCTATAACTTTTGCGCAAACCAATCAATAAACGCTTATTGCGATTTTTTTTGACCAAAAATATGTAGAAGAATACGTATCGGCCTAAACTGAGAAAAAAAAACTTTTTAAAAAAAAAATTGGGATATTTATTATAGCAAAAAGTAATAAATATTGTGTTTTTTTTTCAAAATCGTCGCTCTTTTTTTGTTTATAGCGCAAAAAAAAAAAAACCGCAGAGGTGATCAAATACCACCAAAAGAAAGCTCTATTTGTGGGGAAAAAAGGACATCAATTTTGTTTGGGAGCCACGTCGCACGACCGCGCAATTGTCATTCAAATCGACGCAGTGCCGAAAGCTGAAATTTCACCTGGGCAGGAAGGGGGTTATGTGCCCAGTAAGCAAGTGGTTAAGGGTGTACCACACGCCGCACAGACTACAGTTGATGGGGTTGCAGACAGAGGGTACCTGTACTAGATGTAAGCGAGACCATGGGGACCTCATTCACCTCCTGTGGCGTTGCCCCAAGTTACAGCTATATTGGAATGAAGTGGTGAACGTGGTCAATTCTGTGTTCAAGATATCCCTACCGGTAGATCCCAAGGTATGCCTCTTGGGGGTGGTGGAGGAACATGTGATGGCAGTGCACACCAGGGAGACTGTTCAAAGGGTGATGTTCCAAGCCAGGAGGCTGATTATGTTGTACTGGAAATCTGAGACACCACCATCTTTGAGGGAATGGATTTGTAAGATAGGGAATATGCTACGTATGGAAAAACTAATTTACCAGCACAGGGGGAGCGTTCAGAAGTATGAAAATCTCTGGGCACCATGGCTAGGTACACCGGGGCTTGCCCCGGTGGACCTGGTCGCGGACAGATTATTTGGCTAAATGTGGGGGTGTAGCTCTGCTCATAGTTGCAATATTGTGGAGGAAAAAAGGTACTCTGAAGTTGCTAATTTAACCCTGTTATGCATCACTTGGTCATGTACATGGAAGTGCTGATTATTGTTTTTGATGTTTATGGCTGTGTACCAACTTTGATTCAATAAACACATTTTTGTTGGCAAAAAAAGAAAAGTTCATGTGTGTGTAAAGGCAGGTGTCCCAAAACTTTTAAAAATATAGTGTATGTTAAAGTTTCAGTATTTGTTGAAAATTTTTATTTTTATTCACTGAAAGCCCTGTTGTATGATCTACTGCATCGGGTCCACCAGGGAGAATCAAAGTAATGGACTTAAGGAGAGATAGCTCCAAATATACAAGTTATTACAGCAAAAGGAACATTCTTCTGTAGGGGCCCCAAGGTTCAAAGGGCGTACAAAGCCAATGACAATTGTTTTGCTCACTGGGGCATGACCAGTACGAAATGAGGCACGCTAATTGCCTCTGCCTTGCCTAATAGTAAATGACCTGGGGACTGGGACCTTGAGATACAGCAGAGCTCAATTATACATGGATCTTCATTTCATTTTATGAAAGCTTAAAGCTGTATTTCTTAGCTATGTTAACTCTTAATGGCAGGGAATTTCATTTTATGAACCGTACATTTTAATCGTGTTTTCTCATGTTTTGTTTTATATTTTGATGAGCTGTGCTTCATTGTTATTACATTATTGGTTTGCTTTTATTTTATGCTAACCACTTAACCACTTGCCTACCTGCCCAGACCAGTGTTCCCTGGGTGTGTTCTAACTGTATGGGGATAGGACTGACTGGGGGAGGAGAAATATCGCTGTTCCTACTTACTAGTGGAGTTGGAGTTACCCTTTAAATGTATAGTTTTTGTTTCGTTGTGTTGAATAATTTTTTTTGTCTTTTGTAAACAATTTAAGAAAGCTTCACTGTCATTTTCTTTCAAGATTAAATCAATATTATTTTGATCCGTTGTTGTGGGGCCCTTAAACACTTAAGGACCGCCTCACGCCGATATACGTCGGCAAAATTGCACGGCTGGGCACATCCACGTACAGGTACGTCGCCTTTAAAAAGCCCAGCCGTGGGTCGCGCGAGCGCCGGCGGCGGCGTGCTCGCGACCCGGTCCTGAGCTCAGTGACCGCGTCTGTGGGATCCGCAGACCCGATCACCGCTGGTGTCCCGCGATCGGGTCACAGAACTGAAGAATGGGGAGAGGTAAGTGTAAACAAACCTTTCCCCATTCTTCCTAGTGTGAGTGTCACCGATCGTCTGTTCCCTGTCATAGGGAACGATGATCAGTGACGTCTCACGCCAAGCCACGCCCCCACACAGTAGTAATCACTCCCTAGGTCACACTTAACCCCTTCAGCGCCCCCTACAGGTTAACCCCTTCACTGCCAGTGTCATTTTCACAGTAACCAGTGCATTTTTATAGCACTGATCGCTGTAAAAATTACAATGGTCCCAAAATGGTGTCAAAAGTGTCCGATGTATCCGCCATAATGTCGCAGTTGCAATAAAAATCGCTGATCTCCGCCATTACTAGTAAAAAAAAAAAATTATTAATAAAAATGCCATAAAACTATCCCCTATTTTGTAGACGCTATAACTTTTGCGCAAATCAATCAATAAACGCTTATTGCGATTTTTTTTACCAAAAATATGTAGAAGAATACGTATCGACCTAAACTGAGGAAAAAAAACAATTTTTTTATATATTTTTGGGGGATATTTATTATAGCAAAAAGTAAAAAATATTGCATTTTTTTCAAAATTTTTGCTCTATTTTTGTTTATAGCGCAAAAAATAAAAACCGCAGAGGTGATCAAATACCACCAAAAGAAATCTCTATGTGTGGGAAAAAAGGACGTCAATTTTGTTTGGGAGCCACGTCGCACGACCGCGCAATTGTCAGTTAAAGCGACGCAGTGCCGAATCGCAAAAAGGGGCCTGGTCCTTTAGCTACAAAATGGTCCGGGGCTGAAGTGGTTAAACGGAGGGGGTTCCCATAGACTGGTGCATACTCTGCCTATTTGGCATTCAAGCATTGCCCATAGATAGAACAGGAAGTCAGAGGATTTTTTTCCAAAGTGGGGTAAGTGCCCTCTTAGACAGCTGTCACTGAAACACGCGTCCCCTTTAAACTATTTACCCTTTAATTCTGTACTAGTAGCAACTCAAACTTTTTTGATTTCCCATTACTTTCAGTCCTGGTAACAGACTGAAAACAACAGAGAAAATGAATCTCCCCACAAAGGACTAAGACAACAATAACTTTACAGGGGTTCTAATCCCTCTATCCATTTTTCTTTTAATTTGGAAAAAAATTACTTTAGATACACTTTAATAACTAAGCCTTGTTTTCTTTTTTAGGGCACAGTGAGGGAAAAAAGTATTTGATCCCCTGCTGATTTTGTACATTTGCCCACTGACAAAGAATTGATGAGTCTATAATTTTATTGGTCGGCTTATTTTAACAGTGAGAGACAGAATAACAACAAAAATATCCAGAAAAACGCATTTCAACAAAGTTATAAATTGATTTGCATTTTAATGAGTGAAATAAGTATTTTATCCCTTCGCAAAACATGACTTAGTACTTGGTGGAGAAACCCTTGTTGGCAATCACAGAGGTCAGACATTTCTTGTAGTTGGCCACCAGGTTTGCACACATCTCAGGAGGGATTTTGACAGATCCTCTCCAAGTCATTAAGGTTTCGAGGCTGATGTTTGGTAACTCGAACCTTCAGCTCCCTCCACACATTTTCTATGGTTTTAAGGTCTGTAGACTGGCTAGGCCACTCCAGGACCTTAATGTGCTTCTTATTGAACCACTCCTTTGTTGCCTTGGCTGTGTGTTTTGGGTCATTGTCATGCTGGAATACCCATCCACGACCCAATTTCAATGCCCTGGCTAAGGGAAGAAGGTTCTCCCCCAAGATTTGACGGTACATGGCCCCGTCCATCGTCTCTTTGATGCAGTGAAGTTGTCCTGTCTCCTTAGCAGAAAAACACCCCCAAAGCATAATGTTTCCACCTCCATGTATGATGGTGGGGATGGTGTTCTTGGGGTCAGAGGCAGCATTCCTCCTCCTCCAAACATGGTGAGTTGAGTTGATGCCAAAGAACTTTATTCTGGTCTCATCTGACCCACAACACTTTCCCCCAGTTCTCCTCTGAATCATTCAGATGTTCATTAGCAGACTTCAGACGGTCCTGTACATGTGCTTTCTTGAGCAGGGAGACCTTGTGGGCGCTGCAGGATTGCCTTCACGGGGCAATGTGTTACCAATTGTTTTCTTGGTAACTGGTCCGAGATGCATTGAGATCATTGACAAGATTCTCCTGTGTAGTTCTGGGCTAATTCCTTTTATGATCATGTAGCGGCCTCACCCCTCTCTCCCTTTCTCGTTCTCGGCTTGTCTTTCTTCGTCTAGGGGTCTCTGCATTGGGGAGAGGGATGAGATACACCACGGCCCATGTCCTCCATAGCTAAGAGGTGAAGGCCAGAAGATTGGGCCCTGTGCAGGTGTCCTAGAGTCAAGTCCAGTACTTCGTCCCTGACTCCTTTGCTCCTAGTAACCAGAGTTCCACACAGTGAATAGGTCCAACTCAGTTTTATTCTTCTTGCCAAGCAATAAAACAGTTTCTTTATTGAGAAAAATGGGGATAGATCGAGGCACAATCCTTTCCCTTCTGCTGCTAACCACTGTGGTATCACCAGTGGCTAATAGTCACTGCCACTGACTATATTGAGTAGAATGTGAATTACCTTCGCTAGCATGGCCCCTGTCAGGGGAAAGAGATCCGTCCAAGGGAGAAACAGGAGGCCTCTCTGTCACCAGCAATGCTGCGCTGGACTCTTCAGAGAAGTTCCGCACACCAGTCCTCACGAACTCAGACACCGGCACCCCAGGAATTAGGGCCCCCTCGGATTCCTCCACCCTTGCGGAACTCAGTCGAAGATACTGAGCCCCAGGCCTCCGCCATAGTACCTCACCCCAGGCTAAAGGTGCCTGGGATGGACTCCATCTACGCTCCGGTCAGGTCAAGGGCACCTAGGCCTGGAACACTGGAACGCCAGCACCCAAGCTGAAGGTGCCTGGGTGCGGCCGAGTCCTCCGACTCTTGCTCCGAACTCTGAACCCCGTGGTAAGGGCGTCCGCCCCTTTTATCCCCTCTCCCTTTACATCACAGCGGGTTCCTCGCCCGCTGTACCAGCTCCAGGGGAGGACAAAAAGGTACAGTCTTGCGGTGTGAATTCAGCTCCGGCCCAGGGCAACAGCAGCACCTGTGGACCGCAAGGAACCCCACACCACCAGAGTCCTCCAAGAACCAGAAAAGGGTCTCGGATCCCCTAGCAATTTGTGCATCTGGGTTACACTACCACCCAGATGCCTCCCTTAAATTCAAGTACCCGCTACACTCTCCCCCTGGTGATTTGACACTGGTCCCCAGTGTCTGGTACAAACTCACATCCCACAAGGGTGGTGACATAAGTTCAGCCCAGAAACCAAACTACACAATTTAGCCCTGAATTGTGCCAAGACCTGAATGGGAAAGGGAAAACTTAAAACAATATAACTATAAAACTTTTCAATAAAACACTGTAAATATCTCACACATTTACATTCTTCCCTCCCCCTGGCTATCTAAGGACCACCCATTCTCAGCAGCCTTGATAGACGAGTCTCCTGCAGAGGGAAAGAAAAGAAACATACATCCTAACAACATATGTGTGTTTGCTTGGAATGAATGAGTCTATCCGAGAAGAAACCCATTCACTCCAATAAGTGCTGCATAATGTCAAAAAAACAAACAATCGTTGCGCAACACTGCCACCTGGTGACAATGCCGCGGTCAAGACACTCATCACTTCCAGATGAACTTTTCTCGTCATCATTTCTCTGTGATTCTACACTAACTAAAACCCAAAGTCACTGATTTCTCAAAAGTGCAAGGAGAAGGAGGGAGAACAAAACAAAAACAGCTCCCATTTCTCCAAAGAGTAGAACTGCCCAAATGCAAAAAAAAACTAGGGCACAGTCCCTGTGTTCCGGTGAAAACACTCCGGAAAGTTCAGCAATGAACAGCAAAAAGAACACACAGGAGTCTTTCCTTTTTCTCCTTAAAGGTAAAACCTTGGATGCGGTAGGAACACAGGCTTCAAATGTCTGTCCAAAGCCTCCACATGGTACTCAGCATTTCCTCCTTCCTTGCGGCAAATCACCACTCGGTCCGCATGGATATGCCTTCCCAGCATTCACTTAGCTTTACAGTCCTGGAACTTCTTGGTGACCGTTGGTGAACAGGAAAGGTACCGCCGTGCTTGCTGTACTTTAAGTTTGTCCCACACAAAGGTATCATACCATCTTTGGCGAAAAACTTCCACCTCATAAAGCAGTTCTCGAGGCAGGTACGGGCATTCCCACCCATACTCCCGGGCAACCCTCTGGCCGAAGAGACGCTGCAGCCTTGACAAAGGTGGCATGGTGGCCCGGTCTCCTTCTCCAGGCCGAACAATCGCTTCTGGGTGATGAGGTGCGTTCACCACCTCAGTAGATCTGGGCCTAGGAGCCCGCAGTGACACGGGACGAGGGTAGCTTCATCTTGTCCCATCCCTTCTGGTGGAAGATTTTGTCTATCTCCCCATCATCGCCATTGTCAGACAATGAATCCAGGTCAGAGGTGTCATAGCATTCAGCAGGCAGATAATTCCCAGTCACGGAACTATCCCCCTTGACGGCCTCTACCGACTGTGGGCTTCCGCCACTCTTAACCACACAGACAGTCCCAACCCCTGGCTCACCTGGGCCTTCAGAAGAACAAGGATGTCCAGGACTCTTCTCTCCGCATCCCTCCAGGCCAGGCAAGCAGCGGGGCGAAGCTCTTCCATAACCACACAAGGCCATCACTAGGCCGACTTTCCTCTTCGGTGGTCGGAGCAGGGAACTGCTGGTGACCGAGGCAGCATCCTCGGATTTTTCTCTTTTCATCTCCGCTTGGGCAGTCACTTCGCCCGGATCAGTGCGCACGGGGAACGCACCAGCATCGATCTCTCCTTCCGGAGTGGCAGTCCCTGTGAGGTAGTTGAGGTGGAAAGCCTGAGGCTTTTCTGTGGATGGTTCCACCTCGAAGAGAAACTCCTTGCAGACCTCATATCGCCCGAATGGCTTCAGCTGGACCACCAGTCCCGAACAGCCGGGACAGATCACACCGAGGGCCTCCATGTCTCTGCAGGTGTACAGAGCCAATCGCCCCCGGGGCCTTAGTCTTATCCCTGTATCCATAAGCGGAGCAGCCAGAGAAGTCATGTCCATGCAAGAAGCTGAAATCCATGGAGTGGTTGAAGTCATCTTCTCTCTTCGCTGCTCCATTGCGCACTGACCCACCCGCGCCGGAATCTCCACGTGTGTACGTCCACATGGCCAGACTCCTCCCACCTTCTGCACTTGTTCGCAGGCTTTTCTCTTTCCCCGCCCACGAACTACGCAGCTATGGGTTGCCTCGTGGCGCGTTGGCCAATATGGCCGACCTACTCGAAACTCCTCCGGGCAGCAAAGTTCAAATTCAGACACCATACACATCCCGGACGAGCCTCCACATGTAGCGGCCTCACCCCTCTCTCCCTTTCTCGTTCTCGGCTTGTTTTTCTTTGTCTAAGGGTCTCTGCATTGGGGAGAGGGATGAGATACACCACGGCCCATGTCCTCCATAGCTAAGAGGTGAAGGCCAGAAGATTGGGCCCTGTGCAGGTGTCCTAGAGTCAAGTCCAGTACTTCGTCCCTGACTCCTTTGCTCGTAGTAACCAGAGTTCCACACAGTGAATAGGTCCAACTCAGTTTTATTCTTCTTGCCAAGCAATAAAACAGTTTCTTTACTGAGAAATATGGGGATAGAGCGAGGCACAATCCTTTTCCATTCTGCTGCTAACCACTGTGGTATCACCAGTGGCTAATAGTCACTGCCACTGACTATATTGAGTAGAATGTGAATTACCTTCGCTAGCATGGCCCCTGTCAGGGGAAAGAGATCCATCCAAGGGAGAAACAGGAGGCCTCTCTGTCACCAGCAATGCTGCGCTGGACTCTTCAGAGAAGTTCCGCACACCAGTCCTCACGAACTCAGACACGGGCACCCCAGGAATTAGGGCCCCCTCGGATTCCTCCACCATTGCGGAACTCAGTCGAAGGTACTGAGCCCCAGGCCTCCGCCATAGTACCTCACCCCAGGCTAAAGGTGCCTGGGATGGACTCCATTCTCGCTCCGGCCAGGTCAAGGGCACCTAGGCCTGGAACACTGGAACGCCAGCACCCAAGCTGAAGGTGCCTGGGTGCGGCCGAGTCCTCCGACTCTTGCTCTGAACTCTGAACCCCGTGGTAAGGGCGTCCGCCTCTTTTATACCCTCTCCCTTTGCGTCACAGCGGGTTCCCCGCCCTGCTGTACCAGCTCCAGGGGAGGACAAAAGGGTACAGTCTTGCGGTGTGAATTCAGCTCCGGCCCAGGGCAACAGCGCCACCTGTGGACCGCAAGGAACCCCACACCACCAGAGTCCTCCAAGAACCAGAAAAGGGTCTCGGATCCCCTAGCAATTTGTGCATCTGGGTTACACTACCACCCAGATGCCTCCCTTAAATTCAAGTACCCGCTACAATCATTTATCCCCAAGAGGTGAGATGTTGTATGGAGCCCCAGACCGAGGGAGATTAACAGTTATTTTGTGTTTCTTCCATTTGAGAATAATCCCACCAACTGTTTTCACCCTCTCACCAAGCTGCTTGGTGATGGTCATGTAGCCCATTCCAGCCTTGAGTAGGTCTCTTTGGTCTTAACCATGGTGGAGAGATTGGAACCACATATCCAAAAGATCTAAGTTTTGTTAGAATCATATTACAATGTATATGTAGCACCACCCCTGAAAGAGCCGCTGGTATATTCCCAGGTCTTCCCTTATTTCAGCCCTGCAGCCCTGCACACAGTATTTCCCACCGCCAGGTCCACAACTTCCACTCGTTACTCCTTTGACTAGTCTAGGGGTTGTCGTGTTTTTTGTTGTTTTACTTTGGTTTAGGAACTTGGATTGGAAAAGGGGGTATAGTGGGATACTCTGAACTATTCACACTTGAGGACAGCTTTCTCAGTAGAACTGTGTAGCAGACTGTACAGAATGGGGCAAAGTCCCTCTTTAATAGAAGGAATTGAGTGGACCCTGCTCTTCAAGACACCATCTGGTGTCCCCTTTAGCCTACACCCAGCAGCTAAGTTCTAGCACTCAGAGGGGGATTCAGTAACACTAGTCTCTAGGATCCCTTTAGGGCAGTGGTTCTCATCCTCTCTAGTGCCGTGACCCCTTGATAAAATTTTCCAAGTTGTGGGGACCCCTAACAGTAGAATTTATTTTCATAGCGTGGGTTGTCAGCACCCAAGGCAAGACAAGTAATTTGTGCCCCTAACCCATGGATATTTAGCGCTCCCTGAGTCCCTTCCACTCGTACATTTATTAAAACTCTTATGGTACATTTTAGGATGTACAACTCTCACTCTCTTTGTTCTCCTTTATTTCCCTTTTATCTCCCTCTATCATAATTTCTTGTTCCCCCCCCCACACCTCTCTCTAGCCATCCGTCTTGGTCTTTCTCATTCTTTCTCCCCCTTTTTCTTTATTCCTCCCGCTCTTTTACGCTCCCTTTCATGTATTCTCTATTTTTATTCCTTCTCTTGCTCTTTGGTGGGGGGGAATGGGATGAGTGGCAGTGCTGGCGGAGAGTTGGGATGAGTGGCAGTGCTGGTGGGGGGTGGGTACAGTGGCAGTGCTGGGGGGAGTTCTGACCAGCCAACTTGGATGCTCTTGATCAACGTCACCTGCTGATCTGAGAACTGTAGTGGGGACTTTTACTGGCAACTATAATCACAGGTAGTGTAACTCACTGTGTCTTCAACTTTGTGGTGTCTCGCAGCAGTGACACCTATGCCGAGATGGGTTCTCCTTCAGCCACTCCCACTTCACATTTCTCACCAGTCAGCTGGCCTCTAGTCTCTGCCCCCCAGCCATGCCGTTAACTGAATGGGTGGCTGCGGGCTTCAGGAACAGCCCAGCTGGGAGGCCACAGGCTCCAGAGACAGCCCTGCTGCGTGGCAACGAAAAGGCTGGGAGAGCGGTGCGGGTTTCAGGAACAGCCCAGGATTCGGTGACCACTGGCAAATCGTCATTTGACCCCAGAGGGGGTTCCGACCCGCAGGTTGAGAACCACTGCTTTAGGGGGTCTGTAGTCACAAGGCCCTGGTCACCTTTCTCCGTGATACCAGGCAGGATCCATGGACATCCTCCCTCAGTCAGCTCTCAGGAGAATCCTAACAGAACACTTTGTTATACAGCATTACCACCACTCCTCTAAAGGAACATTCCTCTGGCACTTATGTATTGTAAGTGTCACGCGTACCCCTAATGCAGGTGGTCAGGCATTATAGCTAGATTCTGTGTTCTTCACCTATAGCAACCCTCTTTTCTATAAGGCAAGCAGGCCTACTGGTTCTCGGTCGCCCCAGGTCTTATACACAATGATGTTATAGTGCCTGGTCACCAAGCTGGGGGAGGTGCAAACTGAGCACAGCAAAGAGGTACTTGCAGTTGGCAGACAGGCAGATTGTTTCATTGACAGTCCAGGAACAAGGCAGGTAAGGTTTAGAGTAGATGGGGTCCAATCCATAGTCAAAGGGCAGGCAGAGTTCAGAGAATAGTCTATTTCTGTGTCGCCAGGAGCTGAATATCTGTTTATTCCTGCAATCAGAAGATGCTGTGTGGCATTGTTTCAGAGGAAGCTGTTTCCCTCCAGTGTGGGATGTCCTATTACTTTCTGAATCAGAGACAAGACAAATCAAAGCATCTTGGGACATGTAGTCCATACAGATAGGATTTGCCCTCTGGCTGAATTATGTGAAACTACAACTACCAGCTGGCTGATGGAGAAGAGCAGACCGCTGGGAGGGACTATAAGAGAACGGGCTTGGGGCTTGGAGCACTCTCTTGGGACCGGTGTGGATCTCCATGCAGGGAATCTGTTACAGGGTGAGCTGCAGCTTTTTTGTGGCCTGCTCTGGCAGATTTACCCAGCAGATATCTGGAAGGACAACTGCGGACAGTTCCCCTCCACTGTCCGGCAACAGCCTGGAGGCCGTTCCTGTTCTATCCACTCTGCAGAGATATCGGATTGGTGTGAGCCATGATGCGGTGCAATGAAAACCAGAGGTCATCATCGCTTGAGCCACATTTATGAGAGATCATTGTCCTCATCATCATCATCATTGTCATCCTTATCATCGTCATCAATCTCTTCTGTTCCAGTGTGGTGAGTGGGCGATAGTCCAGTCTGATAGACACTGTGTATAGACATCATTGTTTCCTGCACCTATTACCATCTCTAGTCTAATATTGTCTCCTGATTATACACCATCTCTGGGATCGGCTATTGTGCTTTATCAATCAATATTCTTTGCATGCAATTAAACACCTCAGAGCTAGCTGAAGATTAACCGGATTGCCAACACTGGACTACATTCACTGCAAGAACTCTCTGTAAAAGCAGGTTGAACTATACTACAGTTACTGTTTGCTGAAGTTGTATTTGTTTATCTGTCTTTTTTTATTCCTATGTGAAGGAGCAGTAGAGAGGGGTCTGACACTCAAAAGAGTCATTCTTTTGCTCTCCTGTAGCCCACTCACATAGACATTATATGCATTTATTTGGTTATAGGAAATATAGTGTGCACTATTGAATATTTGAATCATAAAGGTGATAATTATTTTGTTACCAATAATATCCTTTGTAAGACAATTTTTGGGGGGTTAAATTGAGGTTTGTTCTTTGATTCTTTCCCCATTCATCTCATTGAGTAAACTATTCCAGATTTAACTAATTCTGGTGTATTTCCTTATTGCTGCTGTTATTTAAAGGAAAAAATTTTTGATCCCAGGTTGTCAAAGGTGGCAGAGGACTCACAGGGTCAGGGCAACCAGAGGGGTATTGATTTATCTTGCGACCCTCAAGGGGGCTATGCTACATGCGATTTGACGTCAAAAACAGGGAAATACAATCAGCAGAATAGACAAACAGGTAGCTTGAATGAGAATGCAGGCTTGGCTGGCTGAAATCAGGTTTGGTCTCCACCCAGGGCCGGTGCTACCACTAGGCAAACTAGGCAGCCGCCTAGGGCGCCTGGCCACTAGTGTTCATACTCTTTTCTCTCTGCAGCAAGCAACTAAGTCTCAGCATCAGCAGGCAGCCACCACTCGCACATAGTGTCAGAGGCGCAGCAGCGGCGGAGGACTGTGTCTGTGTCCCGACTCCTGAATGAATGGAAGCAAGCAAACATTCATTGATGGGCACTGGTAGGGTGCATTGATGGGCGCTGGTAGGCTGCATTTGATGGGCGCTGGTGAGGCTGCATAGATGGGCGCTGGTGAGGCTGCATTGATGGGCGCTGGTAGGCTGCATTTGATGGGCGCTGGTGAGGCTGCATTGATGGGCGCTGGTAGGTTGCATTTGATGGGTGCTGGTGAGGCTGTATTGATGGGCGCTTCATTAAAAAGGTGGGGTTTACATGGGCAGGGAAAAGGGGTGAAGTCAGGGGTGGAGCCAAGGGGGGGTGGCAAAATTAGGTTTTGCCTAGGGTGTCAAAAATCTTTGCACCAGCCCTGGCCACGTCAATCACCTTGCAGGTGGACAGACAGACAAGGAGAATGCCACAGCCAAAACCAGGATGCTGGAACCAGGAGCATCCTGACAGTAAGTGGGATTCCACAGTACCGCTGAGAACTGTCTTCCTGATGGCTGTTGTTTTGTCTATCAAAATCTGCATACTTCACAATGAAATAAACCATAATGAAATAAACTGTAGGTGACTAATAAACAGTTAAAATTTAAATGTAACAGTTTTTTTTTTTTTTTAACATTTTAGTGTTAAATTGATGCACCAGGCGTGTCAAATACTCTAGGTATGCCACATTCATTTCCTTTTTTGTTTTATTTATAATGTACTGATAACATGCCTGGATTTCATTTTTAGAAGGATTTTCCCAAGACCTGAACATTATTTCAAGGGTTCCTCTGGGGTAAAAAGGTTGAGAAAGACTGGTCTATAGCTTGGTGTTAATGGTCATTGAGAAAGGGGCTGGTCTATAGCTTGGAGCTGATGGTCATTGAGAAAGACTGGTCTATAGCTTGGTGTTAATGGTCATTGAGAAAGACTGGTCTATAGCTTGGTGTTAATGGTCATTGAGAAAAGGGCTGGTCTATAGCTTGGAGCTGATGGTCATTGACCTTCAAAATATCCTTGTGTAGAAGGGCTGCATCTATTGGTGAAATTTCAATTTGTGACAGTCGCGTTATTTATAATTCATGGAAGAAGAGCAATCAGTTTAATTGAATCCCAGGTGTTCATGGACGCTCCCCAGTGATTTGCCTGAACACAGTAACATGAATTAATAATCATATAAGGCACACCTTCCATGCCTAATATCATCGATTAATATAATATCACAACAAACATTGCTAATAAAAGCCATGGTGGCTCACACAGACATACAGCTTAATAAAATGTGAACATTTTAATAGATCAACAAACATTGGAAGATTTTCTGAGAACTTGACAGTCAGCAAATAGGATCCCGAGAGGTGACGCATGACAGAGTAAGAGGTAGAATTAGAATTCAAAAGAGTGTGTGGATGCGGGATTATAACACATGCTTGTTTGTGCCTACATGACAAGACAGGTGATGAAAACAGTCCAAAGGCTTTGTGAATTGATAGGACATATAATGGGGCATCTCAGGACAGGATGCTCAAGTACTTTGACAAAATATTCTGCTAATGGAAATTTGAGCTTACTCTGCTCTTTGTTCAAAGAGCAATGATGACATCTAATGTTCAGTGACCAATAGAAAACATTCAGCTCTTAGTCTAGTGAAGCACCCCCACACCTTCTGGAGGCAGTTTGGGACTCTCAAATTGCTCAGTGGGATGACATTTCAATTCAGGGTCTAGTGAAGCACCCCTTCACCCCGTAGAGGCAGTTTGGAACTCCCAAGTGGCTTGGTGGGATGGCATCTCGATTCAGGGTCTAGTGAAGTACCCCCTCACCCTCTAGAGGCAGTTTGGGACTCCCAAATGGCTTGGTGGGATGACATTTCAATTCAAGGTCTAGTGAAGTACCCCCTCACCCCCTAGAGGCAGTTTGGGACTCCCAAATGGCTTGGTGGAATAGCATTTCAATTCAGGGTCTAGTGAAGCACCCCGTTACCCCATAGAGGCAGTTTGGGACTCCCAAATGGCTTGGTGGGATGGCATCTCAATTCAGGGTCTAGTGAAGTACCCCCTTACCCCATAGAGGCAGTTTGGGACTCCCAAGTGGCTTGGTGGGATGAAATTTCAATTCAGGGTCTAGTGCAGTTGTGGCCCGTCCATACGGGGCACCGCCCCCCTAATCCATGAGTCCGGGCCCTAATCTACATGCCAGACTAATGGGTTTCAATGGGAGTTTTTTTTAAGCACATGATTAGAGCCTGAGGCTTTAATTGGCTTTAAAAAAGGGTGGGCTCGGAGCCTAGAGCACTGCGCCCTGAGCTCACCCAGTTGTGTGACAATAGCAAATTAATATTTGCTATTGTCTTCCTGATTCTCCTTCTGGCCAATCAGGAAGCGGGTCCTGAGACTGAGTCTTAGGACTCCCTGGCCGATCGGGTCTCAGGACACACTTCCTGTTTGGCCAGGAGGAGATGCAATGGCCCGGATTTTCCTTCCCCCTGCCTCCTAAGGTAAGGCCTCTGATCACCGCTTTCCCATCCATTTCCCGGGGGGGGGGTGGGTGGTGTGTCATTTGTTTGCTGCCCCCCAAATATAGAGCACCGGCCGTCACTGGTCTAGTGAAGTACTCCTTTACTCCCTAGAGGCAGTTTGGGACACCCAAATTACTTTGTGGGATGACATTTCAATTCAGGGTCCAGTGAAGCATGCCCTAGAGGCAGTTTGGGACTTCCAAGTCTCTTGGTGGGACGATATTTGAATTCAGGGTCTAGTGAAGCCCCTCATCACCCTGTAGAGGCAGTTTGGGACTCCCAAGTGGCTTGGTGGGTCGACATTACAATTCAGGGTCTAATGAAGAGCCCCTTCACCCTATAGAGGCAGTTTGGGACCCCCAAGTGGCTTGCTGGGATGAAATTTCAATTCAGGGTCTAGTGAAGCACCCCTTCACCCCATAGAGGCAGTTTGGGACTCCCAAGTGGCTTGGTGGAATGACATTTTAATTCAGGGTCTGGTGAAGCACCCCCTCACCCCCCTAGAGCCAATTAGGGACTCCCAAATGGCTTGGTGAGATGACATTTCAATTCAGGGTCCAGTAAAGCGCCCCTTCATCCTGTAGAGGCAGTTTTGAACCCCCAAATGGCTTGGTGGGGTGACATTTTAATTCAGGGTCTAGTGAAGCACCCCTTCACCCTGTAGAGGCAGTTTGGGTCTCCCAAATGGCTTTTTGGAATGACATATCAATTCAGGGTCTAGAAAAGCACCCCCTCACGTTATAGAAGCAGTTAGGGACTCCCAAGTGGCTTGGTAGGATGACATTTTAATTCAGAGTCTAATGAAGCACCACCTCAACCCCTAAAGGCAGTTATACTCTTAAATTATTTCCAGGGACACTTCTCAGCAGCGGGCAGAAGCTGGGGTAACCTAAATTTAGGGGAATATCTACAGAAAGCAGAACTATCTATTCAGGCCTGGGTTGACCACAGCCCAGCAGCACTAAATTTAGAATCGGGCAGGATGACTACACGATTCACGATAAGTAAAATGCGAAAGGTTACTGCTTGAAATGATGGCATCTGACAAATATGCTTGACCAACTTTGGCCATGTGATCCCTTTAGTAGGGTTAACTATTCACAGCTGATTGGACCATGAAATTAATTAGTAGGCTGGATCCTTCTGATACCTTACTTGTTAGTTACCAGAAACAGGATCACTAGAGATGGATAGGAAAAAACTTACCTCTTTCTACCAAGGGGGGGGGGGCAATGGATCAATTGCCCCCCCCAAGAAAAAAAATGGTGAGCAGGCTGTGCTGATGCCGACCCCCATCAGCCGTTGCTGACAGGCTCTGTGAAGGGACACAGGCAGAGCCGAAGCTGTGGGGGATTCCCACCCCTCCTTCTCCTCCTTGACCGGAGCAGCTGGGAAACTAACAAGAGAGGATTATGGGGCATGTAGTCCCTGATACCAGAAGGTCCACGACGCAGCCCTGCAGCCCCCAATATGCCGAGTGGGAGGAGGGGAGAGGAGGACTGTGAGAAGAGAAGAGGAACCATGAGGCTGTTGGGTGGAGGGAGCCAGAGAGAAAGTGCCAGTGATTTTACTAGGCAAGGTAAGAACTTGACTCGAGGGGGGCAGGGATGCAGGCTTCCATAAAGGTACAGGACTTTATCACTGGCTGCTCCCACCCTGTCCTCCCCTCCACCTGGCTGCTCCTACCCTGTCCCCCCCTCCACCTGGCTACTCCTACCCTGTCCTCCCCTCCACCTGACTGCTCCTACCCTCCCCTCCCCTCCACCTGGCTGCTCCTACCCTCCCCTCCCCTCCATCTGGCTGCTCCTTCCCTGTCCTCCCCTCCACCTGGCTGCTCCTACCCTGGCCTCCCCTCCACCTGGCTGCTACTACCCTGTCCTCCCCTCCACCTGGCTGCTCCTTCCCTGTCCTCCCCTCCACCTGGCTGCTCCTACCCTGTCCTCCCCTCCACCTGGCTGCTCCTACCCTGTCCTCCCCTCCACCTGGCTGCTCACCCTCTGTCCTCCCTTCCACCTGGCTGCTCCCACTCTGTCCTCCCTTCCACCTGGCTGCAATCACCAATAATTTTTCAAGACACTGTGTATTTATATGTGTGTGAATACATAATTGCATTTTATAGTTGGCCCCCCTACTTTTGTCCCTGTCCCCCCCTAAATATGAAATCTGGAGAGGTCTCTGACTGCCCCCCTGCATCACCGCATTTCTGCATCTAAAAGAAGACTGCCATTACTGTGAAGGCGCAGGGAGTAGAGATGACATCATCTCTCACTGCCAGCCCTCACTCTGGGACAACAGGGACACTGTCACTGGCCACTGGCAAGTGACAATCCGCATCTGGTGGCAGGCGACGGTGACAAGTAACACGCTCGGGGCTCCCACTGATTATTATGGTTAGTTGAACTATTTCATTTATATCACAATGTAATAATAGAAATAATGTGCTTTAATCATCCTGACACCATATTAACCATGGTGCCGAGATGATTGAGGCGCCAACACCAGACATTGCTCCAACAAATTGCCCGCAAAAATTTTGGCAGTGCCCCTCCCGCGATTAGACTCTGGATCCGCCACTGCATTCTACAGTGTCTCTAGCACTGTAGATTCTCCCTTACAAGCAAGAAAATGAGCCTTGCTTGTCCAGACTACAAGTGAGTGACACTGTGTAAGTAGGGAATCATTTATTTGCACTCTATTGAAATCCTGTCAATGGCAAGTTACCCAAGCAATAGAATCACTAAGGCCACTTAGACCCCTTTCACACTGGGGCCGTGGGCACGTCAGCGATAAAGCACCGCTCGTTTTAGCAGCGCTTTAGCACTGTTTAACCACTTCCCTACCGGGCACGAAAACCCCCTTCCTGCCCAAGCCATTTTTCAGCTTTCAGCGCTGTCACACTTTGAATGACAATTGCGCGGTCGTGCGACGTAGCTCCCAAACAAAATTTGCGTCCTTTTTTTCCCACAAATAGAGCTTTCTTTTGGTGGTATTTGATCACCTCTGCGGTTTTTATTTTTTGCGCTATAAACAAAAGAAGAGCGTCCAGTTTGGAAAAAAAACACAATTTTTTACTTTTTGCTATAATAAATACCCATTTTTTTTTTTCAAATAAAATTTTCCTCAGTTTAGGCCGATACGTATTCTTCGACATATTTTTGGTAAAAAAAAAATCGCAATAAGCGCGTATTGATTGGTTTGCGCAAAAGTTATAGCGCCTACAAAATAGGGGATAGATTTATAGCATTTTTTTTTTATTATTAGTAATGGCAGCGATCTGCAATTTTTTTTGTGACTGCGATATTGCGGCGGACACATCGGACACTTTTGACACATTTTTGAGACCATTCACATTTATACAGCGATCCCTGCTATAAAAATGCACTGATTACTGTATAAACATGACTGGCAGGGAAGGGGTTAACCACTAGGGGGCGGGAAGGGGTTAAATATGTTTCCTCAATGTGTTCTAACTGTGGGGGGAGGTGACTGACTGGGGGAGGTGACCGATGGTTGTCCCTATGTACAAGGGACACACCATCGGTCCCCTCTCCCTCACAGGACGTGGATCTCTGTGTTTACACACAGAGATCCACTTTCCTGCTCGTTTCCCGGGCAATCGCGGGTGCCCGGCGGCAATCGCGGCCGCCGGGCATGCGCATCGGGGCCTTGGAATTGCGGCGGGCGCGCGCGCCCCCTAGCTCGTTTTAAAGGCAGGAAGTCATATGACGTCCTGTCAGAACGAGAGTGTCCTCCGCCCGCCGTCAATTGACGGTGGGCGGGGGACAAGTGGTTAAGCAGCGCTTTTCGGCCGATAGCGGGGCGCTTTTAACCCCAAAGAAGGGGTTAAAAACTCCTGTGTTGCGGTGCTTCCGAATCACTTTTCGGTCATTCATTCCAATGGGCAGGGCGTTTTGGGAGTGTTAAATACAACGCTCCCAACCCACATCAAAGATGCTGCTTGCAGGACTTTTCGGAATGTCCCGCAAGCGCACCGACCCAGTGTGAAAAGTCACACTTGAATGAATTGGAGGCAGTTTTCAGGCGCTTAGCAGAGGCTAATTCCAGCGCTAAAGTGCCTGAAAACCGCCTCAGTGTAAAAAGGGTCTAACTCGCATGTGATCGCTGCATGAGTGATTACATAAGAGTGAAGCCCTGCTTTCTTTTTTCTCGTCGGGAGTCTCAGTTTTCTCATTGTGATTCTCGTCAGACTGTATTTGGACGAGAAAACCGATTGTGTGTATGCTTTTCCAAGTCTTCAAAAACCGCGCATGGTCAGAGTCAATTATGAGACGGGAGCGCTCCTTCTGGTAAAACTAGCGTTCGTAATGGAGATAGCACATTCGTCACGCTGTAACGAACTGAAAGCACGAAGACTGAAAAGCGCGAATCGTCTCTCCCCAAACTTTTACTAACACGCGGTAACACGAGATCAGCAAAAGCAGCCCAAGGGGTGGCGCCATTGGAATAGAACTTCCCCTTTATACTGCCGTCGTGCATGTTGTACGTCACCGCGCTTTACAACGACAAGATTTTGGATTGACAGTGTGTATGCAAGGAAAGCTTGACAAGAATCTCGTTGAGAAAAACAAAGATTTTTTGGGCGACGAGATTCTCGGTCGTGTGTACTAGGCTTAGGTGTGATTAGCTGCGAGAGTCGGCAGCTTCTTATTGCTTTTAATGGGACTGCCTCTCGTATGTAATTAGGGGAACCCCCGCTGGTTTTCTTGCATCTAATCGTAGTGCGGGTACATTCGCAAGTGTGAATGCAACCTTAGGCACCTCTACTCCAGTGATCTCCACTAGCCTCCATGCCCTGTGCCAAGAAGTTGCCCTCCTGCTTTGTGAACACAGGAGGTCACTAGCTTGGCACTTGGTGCTATTCAGGGAACACTTTGCATTTTCTCAATGAATGCAAAGCATTCTCTGATTGGATGAGGTGGCAAAGCAGAGTGGTGATATTACAATCTCCACCTCAACCAATCTAAGAATGCTTTGCAATCATTGAGAAAATGCAAAGTGTTCTCTGAATGGCGCCTGTGCTGAGCAGATGACCTCCTGTGTTCAGGAAGCAGCAGGGCAGCCGCTCGATACAGGAACCTGGAAGTTAGTATCACTGGAGTAGTGATGCATAATACAGTACTTTCCAATTTCTAGAGAGATCCCACAGGTATGGCACATGCATACTTGCACTGGTTGAAGCTGGACCAATGGAACTATGTAAAAATTGCCTAAACTTCAGCTTTAACATTATATTATTACATTTTTCTTTTACAAAAAAGTTTTATTGTCATATAAACCAACAGTACAGGTTTACAATAGAGTGTTATAGCATGTAATATACATGGCAAATCCGGGCTTGAAGTCCTCACCTGCAGAGAGGAGGCATGAGTCGTGGTCTTATGCTATACACAAATATAAAGGAGAAATGTAAACAATCATTAGGACCAGATGGTCCAGGACCCGAGTCATGCCCGGCTGTCTGTAAACCTGTAGAGTGAGTGAACAACACACAACAATAGAACCTGATAGTTAGCATCCTCAAGAAAGGATATGAAGGGTTAACAGCAAAATAAGAGCCTAAAAAAGAATAGAAAGAGAGGGAAAAAAGGAAAAAAAAAGATGGAGCAGAACAAGAAGAGCGATAGGATGTGAAGAAGGAGAGAAAGAAGAGGGAAGTAGGAGGTCCACGGGGTGTGCGCAAGGGGAGTCCTAAAGTGATAGTAATGTAGCGTCAAACCTAGAAGGGTGGTAGTATGTGACCCAGGGTTGCCAGACTTTAAGAAACTTGTCATGCGTATCCAAAAGGATTGCCGTTAGTTTCTCATTAACAATGACATCGTTCAGGCGGTTTTTGACTGCCTCAAAGCTGAGTGCGGGGGTTTTCCATGCTCTCGCAATTGTCAACCTAGTTGCAGTAAAAAGATGCTGGGCTAGTTGCCTTTCTGGACGCAGTAGTTCCACGATGGGCTTACCAAGGAGAGCTACATAAGGGTCCCTCTTGATATTAATCTGAAATAGATTGCGGATGAGAGTAAATACCCTAATCCACAGTCTGCACGCCCGCGGGCATGACCACCAAATATGTGCCATGGAGCCCTCCTGAGAACACCCTCTAAAGCAAAGCGGAGAATAATTTGGAATAAAGCGAGCCAGTCTCGCCGGTGTGTAGTACCACCTATACAATACCTTTATAGGCATTTTCCAAGATTAACACATTATGTGAGCATTTGGACAGAGTTAGTGTCATCGCCTGCCAGTCCGCAGGGTCCAACTGCTTCCCCAACTCTTTCTCCCATTGTAGGTGGTAAGGCCCCAATGGGGGCCTCCTAGTAGATATCACAGCCGAATATATCAGTGATATTTGGCCCGGTGAGTGGGGCCTGGCTCTACAAAGGCTCTCAAAGGGGGTCAAAGTATAAGGGGTAGATTGAGACTTAATAAGACTCTGAAGAAAATGGCGAAGTTGTAAATAGCGATAGTGCTCTCGCAAGGGAATACCGTGAGAGGAGCGTAAGGCATCAAATGCCAAAATCCTAGTCGGCCGCAATAGTGATGCACATCTGTGAACCCATTCGTGGTCCACCATGAGAATTGGGAGGCATTGTCACAACCTGGAGGGAATAGCGGGCAGTGTAAGAGTCGCAAGAGTGGGAGGTGAGAAGAGATCAACCCCGCAGAGTATTTTACCGAGTCCCATATTCGCAGGGAGTGGGCCAAGCAAGGTCCCATAACCGCCGGACGGTGCACAGGAGGAAGCCAGGGCAATGAGGAGATTGGAATAGGGTCGATGTCGACCAGGTCAAGCATAGCCCAAAGCGGAAGCTGATAGGTCTTATGAAGACACGAAAGTGGGGCTATGTTAGCGGCTATGTAATAGGCCCGTAAATTGGGTACCAAAAGACCACCATTAATTCGCTTAGCAAATAAAACCTGTTTGCTGATTCGGGGGTGGGTCGAACCCCATATAAATTGCATAATTCTACGCTGATGTATGCGGAGGATATGTGGGGGAACCCGAACAGGCAAGACACGAAAAAAAGTACAGTAGTTTCGGGAGATAGGACATACGAACAGCTGTTATTCTGCCGAACCAGGACAAAGGCAAATGAGACCAAGACAACAGCATATCCGTTAGGCTTTTGAACAAGGGCGGAAAGTTAGCCTGGTACAATCTGGAGTACATAGGGGTGAGGTGGATTCCCAAATAGGGTAGCGAGGAGACCCACTGGAAGGAGAACACTGACTAGATCCCCCAACAAACCAGGAGAGAGGTTAACCGACAATGCTTTTGATTTGGAGGGATTAACCCGGAGCCCCGAAAGGGCAGCAAAGGTGTCCAAAAGGGATTGTAAATTTGGTAAAGAAATTCTGGGGGAGGTCAAAGTAAGAAGGATATCATCGGCAAATAGGGAAACTTTATGGGGGCAACCCGCTATTTCGATGCCTCGTATGTCGGGATGCGAACGAATCGCCTCCGCCAGGGGTTCCAGAGCCAATACAAAAAGAAGAGGCGATAGGGGGCATCCCTGGCGGGTGCCCCTCTTGATATTAAAAAGAGGAGACTCGAACCCATAATACTTAATTTTTGCCCGGGGGAGTCATATAAGGCAGACATCCAGTGCATAAACGAAGACCCGAAGCCATAATGCCGAAGAACTGACATGAGGTAAGGCCACGACAGAGTGTCAAAGGCCTTGTGGACGTCCAGGGACAAAAACATAGTTTCCAGCGAGCGGGTATGGGCTATGTGTTGGAGTTGCAATATACGTCGAATAGCATCACCAGCCTGCCTCTGAGGTATATATTATTACATTTTTCAACTAGCGTTTATATCTACTTTGGACAACTGGCGTTTGCCCACTTCGCCTATCTGCTTGCATGTATTATCTGATAACATTCTACATGATGACATAACAAATGGCAGTCAGTTATACAGAATTCAAATCAACAAACATAACACAAAACATATCTAGAACTCATAAACCAGATTACTTGTATTTGAATTGAAGCTATGCTCGGTCAAAGTGGTTGTAAAGCCGGCCATTGAGGGTTCAAATCTCAGTTCAGCAGGAACCAGGTGAGATTCAAACCATGTATGGGCAGGCTGAATGTACCCAAGTTGATTGATCGATCAACTTGGGTACAACCAGCCTGCCGAATTTTACATGCGATTATTGCTAGCGTCTGTTATGGCCACTAGCAATAATCACTGTGTTCTCCCGACGGGGACAGCTTTCCCTGCCGGGAGAACACGATGGTTCTGCGGGAGGAATTCCACGGTCAACAATGACTGTGATCGCAGGAAAGAAATGAGTTCCATCTCTGGCCGTGCTTAACCACTTGCCGACCAGCCGCCGTCATTATACAGCGGCAGGTCGGCACAATCCCGCAAATCGGCGTAGGTCTATGTCGGCTCCTTTACGGGCGATAGCAGGCGTGCGTGCGTGCGCGCGCCCGTGCTGCTTGGTGGGGGACCTGATGCGTGTGGCCGGCGGCCATGATGTCTGCCCTCCACCCGTGATCGCAGGCACGAGAGCCAAAACGGGGATTAGTAATTAGGAACAGCAATCTCTCTCCTCCTCCAGTCAGTCCCATCCCTCCACAGTTAGAAATACTCATGAAGGAACACATTTAACCCCTTGATCGTACCCTAGTGTTAACCCCTTCCCTACCAGTGACATTTACACAGTAATCAGTGGCTATTTTTAGCTCTGATCGCTGTATAAATGTCACTGGTCCCAAAAAAGTGTCAAAAGCGTCTGATCTGTCCGCCGCACTGTCGCCGTCCCGCTAAAAATCACAGATCGCTGCCATTACAAGTTAAAAAAAAAAATGATAAAAATGCCCTATTTGTAGATGCTATAACTTTAGCGCAAACCAATTAATATTACTATTATTGCAGTTTATTTTTTACCAAAAATATTGTGACAGCAGGAAGGTAAAGTCACCTGGTTGCATCCAGGGGGGTAGATATATTTCGCCCAGATTCAGGCTTTACGCCGACTTATACAACTAGGTGGAGAGTTGTATAAGCCCAGCTAAGGCTAGTGGGCTCATGGATGACTCATATGTCTAGGGAGAGTGTGGGGCGTCGTGCAGACAGGGAGTTGATGAGACCAGCTGAAGCTTGTCAGCTCATTTAGGCCTCTATAAGAACTCCCAGCTTCATTAGATGTTAGCTCATGCCTGGAACCAGACCTGTGTGGACTGTCTAGGGAGAGTGAACCCCTGTGCGGTGAGACAAAGCCTGTGTGGCTATTTGCTTGGACATTTAAAACCAGGGACTTAGGGACTAGGACAGCACTAGGCTGATCCCAGTTGTTAGTTAGGAAACCTGTATGTTTAGTCAGAGGTCAAGTTGACCAGGATTTATTTTGTTTATGTTTCTTTTGGCTTTGCTGTGTTTTGTCACTGTAAATAGAAAATAAACCGCACTTTTTTTGATTTTGAAAACCACAACCTCCGTTTGCTGGGCCTGTTTTTGTGTGGGGAGCCCATCCCGGGGGTCACACACACCCGCTGCCGAGCTAACCCCCTCACAGTTGGTGGAGAATGCGGGCAGTTTTTTTTTAAGCCAGCATGGAGGAGATACTGAAGCAGCTGGCTCTAGCAAATGCCAATCAACAGCAGACAAATGCAGGTTTGCAAAAGAGCCTTGCAGCTCATCAACAGAGCCTTGCAGCTCAACAACAGAACTTCGCAGCCCAGCAGCAAGCTCATCAACAGAGCCTTGCAGCCCAGCAGCAAGCTCACCAACAGAGTCTGGAAGCTCAGCAACAAGCCCAGCAGCAATCTGAGGCCCGCTTCATAGACCTGTTACAGAAGCAAGAGCAGAGACTACAACAAATGGAAGCAGTAATGCAGCAACGTCCGCAGACCAGTGAGGAAAGCCGTCCCACTAATACCGCGTCCTTTGGGGTGAGTCGTTTATTGACAAAAATGACTGGAGAGGATGATCCAGAGGTATTTTTGACCACATTTGAAAGGACTGCTGAAAGAGAAAAGTGGCCTGAGGAGCAGTGGGCTGGACTGGTGGCTCCTCTGTTAACTGGTGAATCGCAGAAGGCTTACTATGACCTAGAGCCTGACCAAGCAAAAGACTATGTGATGCTAAAAGCTGAAATATTGGCAAGGCTGGGTGTCACCCAGGCTGTCCGGGCTCAGCGTGTGCATAACTGGACTTTCCAGCTTGGAAAACCCCCCAGGTCTCAAATGTATGATCTCATTCACCTGAGCAGAAAGTGGCTACAGCCAGAGACTTTGTCCGCACCAAAGATTGTGGAACGTGTTGTAATGGATCGGTTTTTGAGAGCTCTTCCTACTGCCATCCAAAAGTGGGTAAGCCATGGAGACCCAGAGACGGCCGATGGTCTTGTGGATCGTGTGGAGAAATACTTGGCTACAGAGAACCTGATGGCCTCTTCCAGAGACACTCGGACTTTCCACCCTAAGACCAGACCATCCCCAGGGGCGGATAAGAGGATTCCAAGGGGTAAGGGTGGAGAGAGTGAGAGGGTGGGAGCTCTACCCCAAGTTTGGCGAGAACAGCCTGGGAAATCAGCGGCTCAAGAGGCGGCAAGAAGGATCGTTTGCTACCGCTGCCGGCAAGCGGGACATATTGCAGCCAATTGCCCGGTTGTGGAGGAACCCATGCAGTGTGACTTTCTGACGGGCAGACGTCAGTCGCTGTGTGCGACAGTCGCATGCACTGCCATTCGAGGAACTGAGAAACATTTATGCAAAATGTGTGTTAATGGTAGAAATGTTGTGGTATTGCTGGATTCAGGTAGCCTTGTGACCCTGATAAAGGCTGAGTTAGTTAAAACAGAGGTCTCTGGGAATAGCAAGGTAGCTGTTATTTGTGTGCATGGGGACACCCGAGAGTATCCAGTGACTACAGTGTGTTTCGAGACCCCCAAAGGTACCATCTCTCATCCAGTGGGCTTAGTATCTCAGTTACCGTATGACGCCATTGTGGGAAGGGATTTTCAGAAGTTCTGGGAACTGTGGGATGATCCTGAGCCCCCCACTGGTGCCCCTATGTACCAGGAATGTGATAGCCAGAACTCCCCTGAGAGTGGTGAGGACTCTCCGGAATTTCCCTTATCAGTATTGGCAGGGGAGACTCAAGAAACTGGAGAGGAGCCCACCTCCTCAGACGAAAACCTACCGTCTGTGGAGTTTTCTGATCTTGAGGTTCACAGGGAAAACTTTGCCACAGAACAGTTGAAAGACCCCGCCCTAATAAAGGCACGGGAAAACGTAGTGAAAATAGATGGCGAGTTAGTGAACCCAGATAATACCTGCACTTACCCATACTTCAGCGTAGAGAAGGACCTACTGTATCGGGTGGCAAAAAGGGCAGAAGAAACCGTTGAGCAGCTTGTGGTGCCCAAACCTTACAGGAAGTTGGTGTTGGAGTTGGCCCATGGGCACATTCTTGGAGGTCATCTGGGGACAGAGAAAACCCGAGAGAGAGTATTACAGAGATTCTATTGGCCGGGGGTGATGAAGGACATAGAAAATTATTGTTCCTCCTGCCCTGTGTGTCAGAGGTCGGCCCCGATGCCAGATTTCCGTAGCCCGCTGGTCCCTCTACCCATCATTGAGGTCCCGTTTGAGAGGATCGCCATGGATTTGGTAGGTCCTATAATCAAGTCCGCTAGGGGGCACCAGTACATATTAGTTATAATGGACTATGCCACCCGTTATCCAGAAGCGATCCCTCTCCGAAATACCTCGGCCAAAACCATAGCCAAAGAGTTATCTCTTGTGTTTAGCCGGGTGGGTATTTGTAAAGAACTGCTTACGGACCAAGGTACACCCTTTATGTCCCGGGTTATGAAGGAGCTGTGTAAATTGTTCAAAGTGACGCAATTACGTACATCTGTGTATCACCCCCAAACCGATGGGCTGGTTGAAAGATTCAACAAAACCCTAAAACAAATGTTGAAGAAAGTGGTGGATAGAGATGGAAAGGATTGGGACTGTCTACTTCCTTATCTGATGTTTGCTATTAGAGAGGTGCCCCAATCCTCTACGGGATTCTCCCCCTTTGAGTTACTGTATGGGAGACACCCAAGAGGGCTGTTGGATATTGCCAAGGAAACTTGGGAAAGTGAGAGTTCTCCCCACAGGAGTGTGATTGAGCATGTCGCCCTGATGCAAGACCGAATTGCACAGGTAATGCCCATCGTGAAGGAACATTTGGCCCAAGCGCAGTTAGCACAGCAGAGAGTGTACAACCGTGGAGCCAAGACCCGTACCTTTTCCCCGGGGGATAGGATACTGGTACTTGTCCCTACGGTTGAAAGTAAATTCCTTGCCAAATGGCAAGGCCCCTACGAGATAATGGAAAAAGTGAGCGAAGTGAATTACAAGGTCAGACAACCAGGAAGGCGAAAGCCCGAACAGATCTATCACGTTAATCTGTTGAAAGCCTGGAGGGATAGAGAGTCCCTAGTCGCAGACACTTGGTCACCAGCTCAAACTGGTTGCGTGATTCCTGAGGTTGGAATAGCAGCCACCTTGTCACAACCCCAACAACAGGAGGTTAAGGAGTTTGTGCTTCGCAACAAGGAGGTATTCTCTGAGCTGCCGGGACAAACATTTGGGGTAGAGCATGACATCATTACCCCGCCCGGTGAAAGGGTGAAGTTAAAACCCTATCGGATCCCAGAGGCCCGACGGGAGGCAATACGGGAGGAAGTACAGAAAATGCTGAACTTAGGGGTGATAGAGGAGTCCCAAAGTGATTGGTCTAGTCCCATTGTGTTGGTGCCTAAACCGGATGGGAGCTGGCGATTTTGTAACGATTTTCGTCAGTTGAACAAAGTTACAAAATTTGACACCTACCCCATGCCACGTATAGATGAGTTGATCGACCGGCTGGGAACAGCCCGATACATGACGACTCTTGACCTCACAAAAGGGTATTGGCAAATCCCCCTGGCCAAATTGGCCAAAGAGAAAACCGCATTTGTAACCCCAGACGGGGCGTTCCAATATAAAAGAATGCCGTTCGGGTTACAGAATGCGCCGGCCACATTCCAGCGGAAAATGGACCAGATGCTGAGGCCCCATCGGAAGTATGCTGCGGCTTACCTGGATGACGTAATTGTCCATAGCACAGATTGGGCCTCACATCTGCCAAAAGTGCAAGCAGTCCTGGACTCTGTTCGGGAAGCGGGGTTTACGGCTAACCCCAAGAAGTGTACCATTGGGCAGGAGGAGGCCAAATATCTTGGGTACACCATTGGGAGGGGAGTAATAAAACCCCAACTCAACAAAGTCGAGGCCATCCAGAGTTGGCCACGTCCCAACAGCAAGAAGCAGGTACGAGCCTTTCTGGGAATCGCTGGGTATTATCGGCGATTCATTCCCCACTTTGCTTCTAAGGCTGTGCCCCTAACCAACCTAACGAAGGGGAAAGGGTCGGTCATGATTAAATGGACCCCCGAGGCTGAGGCAGCATTCCAATTCTTGAAACAAGCCTTATGTAGCCAGCCAGTGTTGTACTCACCCGACTTCTCTAAAGACTTTGTCGTACAAAGTGATGCGTCAGATGTGGGGTTAGGAGCAGTATTGTCCCAGGTCTGGAACGGGGAAGAGCACCCAGTCATTTACCTCAGCAGGAAGTTGAAGTCCCATGAGGTAAATTACGCCACCGTTGAAAAGGAGTGTTTAGCGGTGAAGTGGGCTCTAGATTCCCTTCGGTACTACCTGCTAGGTAGGCACTTTGACATGGTTACGGATCACGCTCCGTTAAAGTGGATGGCTCAAAACAAGGAAACAAATAGAAGAGTGAATAGGTGGTTCCTGGCCCTCCAGGAATTCAACTTCACAGTAAAGCATCGCCCTGGCGTTCAAATGGGGAATGTGGATGCTTTGTCTCGAGTACATGAATGCCTGATTGCTGGTGTTCCAACCCCGAGGTTAAAACAAGAGGGGGGGGTATGTGACAGCAGGAAGGTAAAGTCACCTGGTTGCATCCAGGGGGGTAGATATATTTCGCCCAGATTCAGGCTTTACGCCGACTTATACAACTAGGTGGAGAGTTGTATAAGCCCAGCTAAGGCTAGTGGGCTCATGGATGACTCGTATGTCTAGGGAGAGTGTGGGGCGTCGTGCAGACAGGGAGTTGATGAGACCAGCTGAAGCTTGTCAGCTCATTTAGGCCTCTATAAGAACTCCCAGCTTCATTAGATGTTAGCTCATGCCTGGAACCAGACCTGTGTGGACTGTCTAGGGAGAGTGAACCCCTGTGCGGTGAGACAAAGCCTGTGTGGCTATTTGCTTGGACATTTAAAACCAGGGACTTAGGGACTAGGACAGCACTAGGCTGATCCCAGTTGTTAGTTAGGAAACCTGTATGTTTAGTCAGAGGTCAAGTTGACCAGGATTTATTTTGTTTATGTTTCTTTTGGCTTTGCTGTGTTTTGTCACTGTAAATAGAAAATAAACCGCACTTTTTTTGATTTTGAAAACCACAACCTCCGTTTGCTGGGCCTGTTTTTGTGTGGGGAGCCCATCCCGGGGGTCACACACACCCGCTGCCGAGCTAACCCCCTCACAGTATGTAAAACAATACGTATTGGCCTAAACTGATGAAGAAATTAATTTTTTTACATTTTTTTGGGGGATATTTATTATAACAAAAAGTAAAAAATATTGTTTTTTTTTCCCAAAATTTTTTTGTTTATAGCGCAAATGATAAAAACCGCAGAGATGATCAAATACCACCAAAAAAAGCTCTATTTGTGGGGAAAGAAGGATATAAATTTGATCTTTATGGGTATACAACCGCTTTAAGGGGGAAAATCTTCCGGTCTGTAAGTGGTTGAACATACCCAGTGAAGTGACTGGCCTCAGGTGATACCCAGAGATGAAACAAATCCTCCTAGATACTTTATGCCTGTTTATCCTCAGCTATTTCTTCTGTATAGTCGTTCAAAGTTGAGAATTTATACAGCATTTCTGAACTGCAGGAAATAGGAGGCAGGGAGCGGAGTTTACACTCTGCAAAGCTTAGTGAGAGCTGATTGGAGGAATGGAACACCTCCCCCTTTACACAACAAACAGGAACAGAGCTACGGCTGTTAATCACAGGCTATGTGCTGAAGCTCCCTCCCAGTCACCTTTTATCTCTTGGTAACCGGAAAAGAGAAATGAGGCAGCAGGCAGAATTGACACTTCGTGCTCTGGATAGAGGCAAGTACACACTATAGAGGGATATGCTTTGTTCGTATTTCATGTCTGAGGTTTACAGCACATTGTATTTCATCTACACTAAAGTGGAACCTTAAAGTGATTGTAAAGTCTCAATTCTTTTTAGTTAAAAATAACAAACATGTCATACTTACCTGCTCTGTGCAGTTGTTTTACACAGAGCAGCCCAGTCCCTCTTCTGGGCTCCTGGCCCCTACCTCCTGTTGAGTGCCCCCACAGCTTGCTATGGGGGCACCCTGTGTCCAGTCAGACATGGAGCCACGGCCCGGTCCCACCCTCTTTCTCTCCTCATTGGCTGACTGACTTTAATTGACCGCAGTCGGAGCCAATGGTGCCGCGCTGCTGTCTCGGCCAATGAGGAGGGGAGTCCTGGGCAGCTGAGACACTCCTGCAACATCGCTGGATCTAGATGGGGCTCAGGTAAGTATTGGGGGGCTGCTGCACACAGAAGGCTTTTTATCTTAATGCATAGAATGCATTAAGATAAAAAAAAACTTCTGCTTTTAGAACCACTTCAATAGATGAAGTTACAGTATTTGAAAATATATTTGGTTGTATTTTGATCTGAGTATGGTATCAATTCTTATCTCTAGCAGCATGTTGCTTTTTATTTTTAGAACCAGCATTGTATTCCCTGTAGAGCTCTGGGGCATTGCACATGCCATTATGCTTGGCTGGTACACAGTACATGGTTCTTTTTCAGGAAATGAACTGCAATATAAAGATAGGCACCTTCCCAATCAGACTACATAGAACCATGCTGATCTTCTTCAATAAGCCTGCATTTACCATTGTAGCTTAGAGTTAAAAGAACTAAAATACAAATTGCTTCACTGTAGGCATTGAAAAAAAGATTAGAACCGTGGAGGTCAAACTGCTTTAGTTCTGTTATTATGTGGTCCACAATTCACGTAGAGAGCACCACACCTCATCCATAAAATGTGTTCAGTATAAATTTCACAGATAAAATTATATCATGTTTTGCGCACTGTTTGTTTTTCAGTTCTTCAATGGCAGGCTGCTACTGGTGGGCTCCTACTATTGTGAGAAGGTGTGCTGTGTTTATACTTATGATAATGTGGATTGTGTCTTCTGAGCTAGAAGACGGCAAGGCTGACCTGGCTTGGGGTAACTTAGCCAGATCCACTGGTCTCGTGTTTCAGAGTTTAGGAAGCGATTTGCTGACGGAAGCACTCAAGCGAAGTGTGGGACATTCCATCACAATTCCATGCATCACCAATGAATGAAAGCTAAACTACTTGAACTGGTGTAGACTAGAATTTAAAATGACGGCTGCTAGATACCACTACTAGTGCCCAAATAGATGATAACCTCAGTCGTTAAAGCGTAAGTGTAAGTAAACCCATCGATTTAATCGTTTCAAGAAACAGTTACATTCCCAGCATGATGGAAATGCTAACTATCACATTGGATGTGCTCTCAACCAAACTGTCAAATATTCCACTGGCTTCCACTTTAACAAGATGGCGTCTATGCAACACAAGGCATTTTGTGTTCTCCAATTTAGCAAGACCGAGTTCGTAATAACGGTGCACCATTCATTCCGACAGTGTTTCAGGATTGATCCACCAGTGGCAAAGAACATCCATCGTTGGTATAATTGATTGTTAATGATGACACAACGTTTCATCTAAGCTGTAAAGTTTTGTGTCACAATGTTCCCATATGGGGGACTTGAGAAGCCACACAAACTTCTACAGCATGAGCAAGATTCACCAGAAATTACTGTGTTTTGTGCGGTTTTGTTTACAAAGATTTATGGCCCTTTCTTTTCTGAGGGAAACACTGTTTTACGAGACAATCTCATCTTGAAATGCTGAAGGACTGGCTTTTCCCACAACTTAATGAAGACGGAGAGCCGCCACATTGTCACAACCACGTTCGTAGGTTTCTAAATGATACATTGCATCAACATTGGATAGGTTGCATGGGACGCCAAGAATTGGCACTACACTCTTGGCCCCCAAGATCTCCAGACGTTACATCCTGTAACTTTTTCTTGTAGGAATATGTAAAACAATGCGTTTATGTTCCACCATAACCCTCTGACTTGGATGAGCTCAAAAATAACCTTTTGCTGACCGCAATATGTATATATACGTTGCGGTTTGCAAGTGGTTTACCGAAATTATGGCTGAAGATATCAACCATAACCCTATTGTATTTTTTCTCCTGGCTTTTTCATGAAAGCATTCCAAGCGGCTCATGATCCAATGGTGCCGCCGGCTGGTCACACATCTTTTGCTTTAAAAATAAAAACTTGTTTACTTCCAGCCTGGACCGAAAGTGACGTCATGACGTTGCTCCGCTCTTGGCTAGAAGTAAACAGGATTTTTTCTTTTAAAAGCAAAAGACCAACATTTTTTTTAATCTTTTGCTTTTAAATGTAAAGAAGATATTTGGGGTCTGAAAATTTTTATTTGATTTTAAAGAATTTAAAAATGTAATATACTGTAGTCTTGACTACTTGTAATGTAAACATATAGTATGTATACATATTAATATCACGTATTGTCTTACTTCATTTCATTAAAAAAAAAATCAAATCTATTTAAAACAATGTGTTTGTTTGATTAAAAAAAATCCATTCTGCTCCTTTGAATTTTTTCTCTACTATCAAAAACGATGGTTGATGTAACCCTGCTAACCAATAACAAATGTTCTGTTCTAAACGCTTTAGGCTGTCACAGTCAGGGTCAGGCTTAAAGACCAGTAGCTTTTGCAGTTAGGAGAAGCTCCCACTGACCAACTGGAGAAGTACAGCAGCAGGTCAACCTAACAGATGACACAGGCTCATCTGAGGTGAGGAATCTAAGCACTGGTGCCTGATGGTTGAGATGGGTTTTGCTGCGTGTTAGTACCAGGTCACAGTCCTCAGGATCACCCCACCAGGAGGTGAGCGTCGGGGTCCAGTAACAGATATAGAACAAACAAGTAGTCACTGCCTTGACCTGGTCTTTGCAGCAAAGAGCCATGGAAGGGTGACGTATGTCAAACAAATACAGAGAGATTTCCAAGCTCAAACTTACCAACCAGCCAGCAACCAACCGAATTATCCTTTCTAACAATATGCGCTAAGAACAGGGGTTTAGTCAGCACACATTTGCAAATACATGCGAAAGCTACAGAGCACCATGTTTTCTGTAACTTCTGAGAGTCTCCACAGTGGAAGCACATGCATTTTAATGGATATGCAGAGGGCAGGTGAGCCTGGAAGGAGCCCAACCCTCTTTAAAGTGGAGTTCCACCCAAAACTGGAACTTCCGCTTATCTGCTTCCCCCCCCCCTCCGGTCCCACATTTAGCACCTATTAGGGGGAAGGGAGGAACAGGTACCTGTTTTTGACAGGTACGTGGCGCCATCCCTCAGAAGCCCAGCCCCCTTCTCCTTCCTCCACCACCGTTAAATAGCACTGGAAGGGCAATTTATGTCAAACAAATACAGAGAAATTTCCAAGCTCAAGCTTACCAACCAGCCAGCAACCAACCGAATTGACCTGTCTAACAAGTCCTCAGGATCGCCCCACCAGGAGGTGCGCAAGCTTGAGTCCAGTATCAGATATAGCAGGGATCAACCAGAAGCGCAGAGGCGGCTCTAGGCTTTGAGAGGCCTTAGGCAAAACTTAGACATGAGGCCCCACTCACGCTCATAATGGGAAAAATATTTCAAGCGATAAAAATGAACTGGGGTATGGGTAAGGCAGTCATTGGGGGTTCAGGAGTGGGGCTAACAAATTAGGTGTGCTGTAACCCGTAGTGTTCAGATCTACAGCTCACGGAACATTGGCATGATCGGCGAGCTGTGATATAAAAACATTTAAAAAAATAGCATTAAAGGGGTTGTAAACCCTTGTTTTAAAAAAAAAAAAAAAAAACTTGCCTCCACTGTGCAGTTCGTTTTGAACAGAGTAGCCCCCATCCTCCTCTTCTGGGGTCCCCCAACGGCGCTCGCGGCTCCTCCCCGCATTGGGAAACCACCTAGGAGAAGCCCTCTCCCTGGGGTTACCCTGCGGGTGCACTGGCTGCACTGCTATCGATCTATCCAATCAAGAGCCGAGAACCCCAACCAGAGAGGTAGGGCACGTCTCCGGCGTGGGGACGAATGGGCTCAGGTGAGTAAAATGGGGGGGCTGGGGGGCTGCTCAGTGACAGACGTTTTTTCACCCTAATGCATAGGATGCATTAAGGTGAAAAAACATGAGGGTTTACAACCCCTTTAAAAAATAGAAACAACTTACCCATTTTATGTGAAACTTGTGCTGTTTTTTTTCACAGATGCTCAGTTCTGGGTTTAACTTGAGATAAGCCGTGTACAGGGGACAGCAGGGCAGAGCACAGGAGGTCAGGAGACAATACAGCAGAACATTGGGCACATCATGGGGCACACAGCAGAACATTTTCGCACATCATGGAGCACATCATGGGGCACACAGCATATCATGGGGCACACAGCAGAACACTGGGCACATCCTGAGGCACACAGCAGAACACTGGGCACATCATGGGGCACACAGCAGAACACTGGGCACATCATGGGGCACACAGCAGAACACTGGGCACACAGCAGAACATGGGGCACATCATGGGGCACACAGCAGAACATGGGGAACATCATGGGGCACACAGCAGAACACTGGGCACATCCTGGGGCACACAGCAGAACACTGGGCACATCATGGGGCACACAGCAGAACATGGGGCACATCATGGGGCACACAGCAGAACATGGGGAACATCATGGGGCACACAGCAGAACACTGGGCACATCCTGGGGCACACAGCAGAACACTGGGCGCATCATGGGGCACACAGCAGAACATGGGGCACATCATGGGGCACACAACAGAACATGGGGCACACAGCAGAACACTAAGCACATCATGGGGCACACAGCAGAACCTTGGGCACATCACGGGGCACACAGCAGAACCTTGGGCACATCACGGGGCACACAACAGAACCTTGGGCACATCACAGGGCACACAGCAGAACATTGGGCACATCACGGGGCACACAGAAGAACATTGGGCACATCACAGGGCACACAGCAGAACATTGGGCACATCACAGGGCACACAGCAGAACACGGGGCACACAGCAGAACATTGGGCACATCACAGGGCACACAGAAGAACATTGGGCACATCATGGGGCACACAGAAGAACATGGGGCACATCATGGGGCACACAGCAGAACATTGGGCACATCACAGGGCACACAGCAGAACCTTGAGCACATCATGGGGCACACAGCAGAACATAGGGCACATCGTGGGGCACACAGCAGAACCCAGGGGCACATCATGGGTCTCACAGCAGGGCATGGGAAACACAGCAGGGCATGGGACACATCACAGGGTACACGGCAAAACATGGGGTACAACATGAGGTACATCATGAGGTACATCATGGGGCTCACAGCAGAACATGGGGCACTTTAGGGGGCTCACGGCTGGGCATGGGGCACACCATGGGGCAAGCAGCATAACATGGGGTACACAGCAGGGCTTATCACAAGGCACACAGCAGGGCATGGGGCGCACGGCGTGGTACAGGGCACACAGCAGGGTACATGGTACAGCAGGGTACAGGGCACACAGCATGGTACAGGGCACACAGCGTGGTACAGGGCACACAGCAGGGTACAGGACACAGCATGGTACAGGGCACAGCAGGGTACGGGGCACAGCAGGGTATGGGCACAGGGTATGGGGCACAGCAGGGCACAGTATGGGGCATATCAGGGTACTGGGCACAGCAGGGCACAGGGTATGGGGCACAGCAGGGCGCAGATTATGGGGCACATCAGGGTATGGGGCACAGCAGGGCACATCAGGGTTCGGGCACAGCGGGGTACAGGCACAGCAGGGTGCAGGGTATTGGTCACATCAGGGTATGGGTCACAGCAGGGCACATCAGGGTACCGGCACAGGGTATTGGGCACAGCAGAGCACAGGGTATGGGGCCCATCAGGACAAGGGCACAGGGTACGGGTCACAGCAGGGCACAGGGTATGGGGCACAGCAGGGCATGGGAACAGGGTATGGGGCACAGCAAAGCACATCAGGTTACTGGGCACAGTGTATGGGGCACAGCAGGGAACAGGGTATGGGGCACAGCAGGGCACATCAGGATTCGGGCACAGGGTATGGGACACATCAGGGTACGGGCACAGCAGGGTGCAGGGTATTGGTCACATCAGGGTATGGGTCACAGCAGGGCACATCACGGTACAGGCACAGGGTATGTGGCACTGGGCACAGCAGAGCACAGGGTATGGGGCACAGCAGGGTATGGGGCACATCAGGGTACTGGGCACAGGGTATTGGGCACAGCAGAGCACAGGGTATGGGGCCCATCAGGACAAGGGCACAGGGTATGGGTCACAGCAGGGCATGGAAACAGGGTACGGGGGCACAGCAAGGCACATCAGGGTACTGGGCACAGTGTATGGGGCACAGCAGGGAACAGGGTATGGGGCACAGCAGGGCACATCAGGATTCGGGCACAGGGTATGGGACACAGCAGGGTACGGGCACAGCAGGGTGCAGGGTATTGGTCACATCAGGGTATAGGTCACAGCAGGGCACATCACGGTACAGGCACAGGGTATGTGACACTGGGCACAGCAGAGCACAGGGTATGGGGCAGAGCAGGGTATGGGGCACATCAGGGTACTGGGCACAGAGTATGGGGCACATTAAGGTACTGGACATGGCAGGGCACAGGGTATGAGGCACATCAGGGTACTGGGCATGGAAGGTCACAGGGTACAGGGCACAGCAGGGTACTGGGCACATCAGGGTACTGGGCACAGGGTATGGGGCATATCAGGGTACTGGGCACAGCAGGGCACACTTTACTTTCAGTTTCCTTTTAAATGCATAGTAGCGCGGGAAGCGGCTGTAATAAGTCCTTACCTTACTGTCCTCTCTCATGTCGCGCTGTTCCCCGGCAGCCCCTCCCCTCCTCTCCTCTCCTCTCGTCCATCCCAGGTGATGTCACAAGCATATACAACGAGAGGAGGGGAGGGGCCGCCGGGGAACAGTGCGACATGAGAGAGGACAGTAAGGACTTATTACAGCCGCTTCCCGCGCTACTCTGCATTTAAAAGTCCTTACTGTCCTCTCATATCGCGCTGCTTCCAGGCGGCCCCTCCCCTCCTCTCCTCTCGCTGTATGCTTGTGACATCACCTGGGATGGACGAGAGGAGGGGAGGGGAGGGGCCGCCGGGGAGCAGCGCGACATGAGAGAGGACAGTAAGGACTTATTGCAGCCGCTTCCCACGCTACTCTGCATGTCGGCCGATACTCGATCTACCCGTCAGCTGTCTGTGATTGACGGGTAGATCGCCACGGAGCTGGTGACTTTGCAGCATAACAGACTGAGAAATCACTACTGTTAAACACTGCAATAGGCAAATTAGGCGGCCACGAGGCCCCTGTGAGGGCGAGGCCTTAGGCGACAGCCTAATTTGCCTAATTATAGAGCCGCCTCTGCAGAAGCGTAATCAGTAAACAAGCCAAAGGTCGGTAACAAGACTTCGCAGGTTGGGATCAAGCAGAAACATAGTCGAGGAACAAGTTAAAGGTTGGTAACGAGTGGTAGCGGAGATACAGATGGCAGCAGGAGTGACAAGAGCAAGATATTGGCTGGAGAGAGCACAATAATCTGGCAAACAGTGCAAAGGCATGGTTTAAATAGGAAGTTCATGGGAGTACCAAACGGGTTCAAGGTCCAAGAAAGGGAAGGGAAGGTCGTTCAAGGAACTGTCCAGGGAGCTGTCCAGCATCCCAGGTGGCTCAGCAAAATGAGACATCGCCAGACACAGCAGAGGTCACAGGTTCAGACCTAGGTCCTGACATAAGCACTTGAACAGATTATCTACCACCATGGGATCCCAGAGAAGCAGTTCCTGCTGCTACTGTATTTTAGGACTTCCAGAACCTTTCATGATGTTTCAGTGAACCTGTTAGGCCCTAAAAAATTGCCTTTAATAACATTCAAAGCCATCCTTGAGCCCCTGTGAAGCCCCTGGATTCTAAGAGCAGACTGAACCTTGACTTTGGTCCAAGTCATCACTAAGGCCTACCCCCTTCCCATTCTTAAAGCGGTTGTATAGTCATATTTTATTTTATTTTTTTGACACCTGTAAGGCAAAAGGCATAATGAGCTACCGTGTTTCCCCGAAAGTCAAGACCTACCCCGAAAATAAGACCTAGCATTATTTTCCAGGAGGGCTGCAATATAAGCCCTACCCTGAAAATAAGCCCTAGTTTAAATTGCTTGTAAAATCCTATAATCCACTCTATTACAGTAGTATATAATGTACAATGTGTGTGTTTCTGTAATATAATTGCGGGGAAGAGAGCTCTGGCAGGTCACAGAAGCGCATAATGAAGGTATTTGGCACAATTATATTACAGAAACACACACATTGTACATTATATACTCCTGTAATAGAGTGGATTATAGGATTTTACAAGCATTTTAACTCAATTCACACTGGGGATTCCTGCCAGGCAGGGAGAGAGTGAGGGAGAGAAGACAGCACATTACATGGTAAGACCTACCCCGAAAATAAGCCCTACTGTGTCTTTTGTTGCCAAAATTAATATGAGACCCGGGCTTTTTTTTTCCGGGGAAACACGGTAGTATGCACCGCGTACTAGATCATTATGAAATACTTACCTTAGAACGAGGCGTCGGTAACTTACCTGGTCCACGCCGAGGGAGATGACATGCTGCCTCGGCGTGTCTTCAGGGTATCGCGGCTCCAGCGCTGTGAGTGGCTGGAGCGGCTATGTCGTGTGCGTGGGAGACTTCTTTCCGGCAAGATCCGGCGTCTTCCAGGCCTTTAGCCGAGAATCTCCTGTGCGCATGCGCCGCTGCAGTCCGCGGTTCATTGCGAGAGGAATATCTCCTAAACCATAAAGGTTTATGGGATATTCTTTTTACCAACAGGTAATCCTTATTATAGGCTTACCTGTAGGTAAAAGTAAAGAAAAACACTATACAACCACTTTAAGCTTTCAATACTCAACAGTCCAATGACAGAACCTCAGTGACCAGTAGAGGCAATCACTCCTCAATTGTGTGCACGGGGCCTACAAACATAAGGTGGCCAACTTGTACAGAAATCAAGATCCAGTAGTGGACCTGGAACCTAGTGCTTCCACAAAGATGCAGGAATTGCTTTGAATGTTATCAGATTCTGGGAGGAGCCACAAGGTGTATGGCCTTTAGCAACATTGCTAGCTTCAGTTTTTGGAACATGGTGAATTCACTTTAAGGGAGGGGGCACACGCCATAGAACAAAGTCTGCTTGGAGGTCATAGAGCTCAGATGTGCCAGAGTCTGATAAATAACACAGAAAAAAAAAAACAGACACATAACAGAATTGAGAAAGGCCCCTTTCACACTGGGGCGTTTTTCATGCGGTTTAGCGCTAATAATAGCGCTGTTATACCGCATGAAAAAATCCTGCCCTGTGTCTTCAATGTGAAAGCCCGAAGGCTTTCACACTGAAGCGGTGCGCTAGCAGGACCGCTCCAAAAGTCCTGCTAGCCGCTTCTTTACAGCGGTAAAGGAGCGGTGTGTTCACCGCTCCTTTACCGGGGTCTCCCATTGAAATCAATGGGACAGCGTGGTAATACCGCCCGCAAACCGCGGCAATAGCCGCGGTTTGCGGGCGGTATTAACCCTTTTTCGGCCACTAGCGGGGGTTAAATTAAGCCCCTAGCGACCGCATACCGCGGTAAGAACGACAGTATAGCAGCGCTGAAAATCGCGCTGCTATACCGCCACCGCACCTGCCCGCCCCAGTGTGAAAGGGGTCAAAATGATACCAGATTTCAGCCTCACTATTCAGCAATTTCCCTCGGGTCCCTGGCGATATGATGCCATTTGAAAAATCGCTATGCATTTGTGTGATGTAAACAAAGCCATTAGTGAATCTAATAATATTATTCACATGATATGGTGTAGGCTAGCCGATGGGTTGTGTAGACATTTCATACCATTTAGTCTAGACCAAATATTTCATCTTTTTTGTTTTCTACAGTCTACAGTACACATACATATGAGTATGCAATCATTAACATTGGACAATGGCAATATCCCTGTCTAACTACAATACAGTAGGACCAGTACATTTAAATAAACACACTGGTAAATGGAATGTATATTGATTTTGTATACAATGATTTATTTAGATTGATCAATACTAAAAAAGAAAGAAATAATCTTACATTTTTATGCATAATCTGTTGTTATTGAACAAATAAAAAAAGTTATTTTTTTGGGGTTTGCAGAAAAGAAAGAAGGGATTGTGTACATTAATGAGGAAAAAAATGAACTTAAATGATTTTAGCAAATGGCTGCAATATAACAAAGAGTGAAAAATTTAAAGGGGTCTGAATACTTTCCGTACCCACTGTATATATCAAACATTTTAAATAATTATCTATTATTGTATTGATATCTCTTGGTGTTGTTCTGTTATCACCAAAAACAACTGTTTAAGGGGTTATTTCTACATCCTTTATATAAAAAAAAGTGTGGGGGGGGGGGGGGAGAGGTGTATGGTAATGTCTATGTAGCGGGGTGCTAGATTTAAGAGGAGTGTTTGAGTGGTAGCTTACTCAAACACACAAATTTGTTAGGGTTTTTGCAACCATTTTCATCCACAGGGAGAGTATTGGTGTACAGTTCCCTGGGGCCTACAGATGGCGCTGCCATAGTAGGCCAGGGTTGAACCGCTGATACAGTGCTGTGCCTTGTGTGTCCCCTCTCAGCAGCCATACAGTGGGTGTGGTAGGGCTGCTGTGTATGCTGGGAGAGGATATAAAAGGGGCAGATGCTGCCTGTTCGGGGTTCTGTTCGATCGTCTGGTACTCTACTCCCAGGGAGTGTGTGTTCCTGTCCGCCCTGGGCACCTTAGGCCCATCGGTGGGTGTTCCTGTTCCATCCTGGGCACCTTTAGCCCAGGGTGAGGTACTACCATGCTGTTCCTGTCCGCCCTGGGTATGTAAGCCCAGGGGCCGCAGTAGAGGGCTGGGGCCCAGCACCTTCGGCTGGGGTCTACCTAGGATCGAGGAATCTCAGGGTGCCACCGCGCGAGGGGACCCGTATCTAGGATGAGGAGGCCGGGAAAGGAACTCTCCGAAGAGCCAGTGCAGTTTCATGGGTAGGGTCCCGGTAACTCTCCGGAGGGATCTCTTCTCCTAAAAAGGGGCCATAGCTAAAGAAGGGAATCAGTTTCACCAGGTCTGTGGCAGAGACCAACTTCACAGTCTGTGGCAGAGACTGTGCGCCTAGTTAAACTTGCTTGAGAATCTGAGCGAACATCTGTAACATTTGTGCCTGGACCTCCTCCACACCTTGTACTGTTCTGTTTCTTGCCCCAACCTTTTTCCTATCAGAGACTGTGTTATTGGCTAAGAGAAAATATACTCTGAGTTGGAGTTTCAGCTTGTGTGGACATTCACTTTACTGGGAAGTCAAGGACTTGTCTCTAATTAACATAGAGGTGAGAATCAGGCTCTGGAGGTTTTCATGTTTTGACCGTAGAAAACCCCAAAACAACAACACCGCTCAACCTCCTCACACCGGAGGGTACGGGCTTGTGGTGCGGTGTGCCTCTCTCTTCCTGCGAGGAGCCAAAGTTAATGCAGGTAGGAGTGAGGTGGGTGTGCTACATCTATAATTAATTGAGGTCAGAAAGAACAAAAGGTTGGAAAGTAGTGAGTTCTTATAATACTATTATATATAATACTAAATTACCTAAAATCTGGGACCCCTGGTTTAAGGCCTCCCTCCCGACCAACTTTGACTACCACCAACTGGACCTTCAATACATATCTACAATACAGAAGGACCAGTAAATCTAATTTAGTTTCCTACTGTGCATGTGTGAGTCGCACTGTGCCTTGTTAAAGGCCAGTAGTCTTCTGGGACCTGTGATGTGTCCTAGAAGACTGTGGAGGAAGGAGGGGGGGGATGTCTGGCTCAGTTTGCAGTGGTGATCTGGGTCAGAAGTGGGAGTGGTTACCTGTCAAAACCAGGCGCTCACCTCCCCCCCCCCCAAAAAAAAGGGCCACATGTGGCAGTGGAGGGGGGAGAGGGTGCAAACAAGCGAAGCTTCCCCTTTTCGGTGGAGTTTTAATTTAATCAAAACTATTGAACAAAAGAAAGTAGTGAGTGGAAGTGTCATTGCCCCTTTCTGGATTTCTGAGACGCTCCTGAAGTCTCTGTGGATCTATTTAAGCAGAACTTTAATGTATCTGAGCCTCGGCCACCTTGAGTAAGGGCAGATGATTCATGTAGCATTTACCTCCTGGAATCCTTCTGTCCTTAGCTCAGGCATGCAGGCAGGAGGGTGTTAGCTTAGCTGAGAAAGCCCCTGCTCCCCGCCTCCAGAATAAAAAAATGCCCATGAAGACTTCTGGGATGTATGACATAATTTTGACATAGGCCAGAAACCAGAAAGCAATTGAAAAAATGTAAAAAAAGCAAACAAATAAAAATATAATACCGTATATACTCGAGTATAAGCCGACTTATTCAGCACATTTTTTATGCTGAAAAAGCCCCCCTCGGCTTATACTCGAGTGAGGGTCTCCTGCTGTGTCAGTCTTAACTGTTTGGCGGATGTCCACTATAACAAAGCCCCGCTTCCTCCTCGTCCGTGATAGAACACTGAACACTGATAACAATGCTGGGAAACTGAATCAGTGTTCCGTCTATCGTGGACGAGGAGGAGCTTTGTTACATTGACTGCAGTTGCATAACACAGCAGGAGATCAAAGGTACATGAGGCTGCAAATAGGCACAGTGAGGCTGCAGATGGGCACAGTGAGGCTGCAGATGGGCATTATTGACCCTCTTTTCCACTTACAGTAGCTGCTGCATTTCCCACTCTAGGCTTATACTCGAGTCAATACGTTTTCCCAGTTTTTTGTGGTAAAATTAGGTGCCTCGGCTAATATTCGGTCGGCTTATACTCAAGTATATACGGTACCTTCCTATCTATTTACTAATGCTAGAAACATAAGGATTAAAAATAGTTCATGTTGATTGAGAGAGTTTAGTTCCATTTTAAGTAAAAGTACTGAGATTATATATATCAGAAAATTATGAAGAGGCATTGTGACGAGAGTCACTTTGGGCGGGGGGCCCGTGGAACCCAGAATCCCTTGGAGAGGTTGAGAAAACCATTGTTTCAGCTCACCATGCACCTCCTATGTCTAAGTTACCCTATGTCTATTAGGGGCACAGGGTGAACCCCAGTCTGATCTGTTCTAATCTGACTCATTGTATAACCACACTGGGATGTTGTGTATATATATATATATATATTGTATATTGTCTCATACTATGGTGTGCTCTCTGTTGGGTAGTTTGGGGTGTGGCTGTATTCCATTGTTCTATTGTGTCTGTCTGCCTTATACAATTATGAGATGTGTATGTGTATTTACTGTGAGAAGGGAGGGAGGAATTCCTCCAACAGCTCTGCCTGCTGATTGGACGGTCTACTGATGAGAAGTTTGAATATCTTTGTGTGCCTGTGTTCAAATAAAACAGTTAATGTTCAGCAGCCAAAATGAGTACTGCCTAGTTCTTGGTTGTCAGCGGTTGGAATATCTGATATCTATATTCAGACTGGAGGAAGTGGTATATGACGAAAGCACTCAAGTGGAGTGTGGGACGCTTCGTGACAGGTATTTTCCTTCTTTTTTTAGATAAATATAAAATATTATATGTCTATATTTTATGTTTGCTTTTCCAGTCTGCAGTCGCTCAAGGTGTCTTTTCAAATTCTAATTCCTAGCATCTATCTAGGAGGGTGCAACATATAAATATTAATGTATGTAAAGCCACACTGCCCAGCCAAGACACCTCTGCGAAATGTGGTCTTCACCTGAACTATAGGACACCCAACGTGGATCGTACATATAGCAATGAATAAATTGAGAGCAGGTTTAGCTTGGAGGTAGCCCTATTGTAGTTATTGCAACAAATACCCTTAACCAGGGCTTTTTTGTCTCGGGAATAGGTGCAGGTACTCCCCTATCCAAGTCACCCCTTGTCTCCGCCCCCTACTCACCTCTGAGCATGATCCTGTGCAGCCAGCAACTTAAGACCCCCCTAGAAACAATAACTCCCCTCCAGCAAGAACAAATCCCCCTAACACCAATAGATCCCCCAGCAACAATAAATACCCCCCAGCAACAATAAATCCCACAGCAACAAGAGATCCCCAGTAGCAAAATATCCAACATCAATAGATGCCCCAGCAACAATAGTCCCCCAATATAACAGTACAGTACATTTCCCAGTAGCCAGCATCAACAGACCGTTCCCTCAACAGTAGATCCCTCCCAGCAACAATTAACTCCCTAACAGCATAAGATCCCCACCAGCAACAATAGATCCCCCTGTAGCAAAATACCCCCCAGTAACAATAGACCTCCCAACCTACAAAGCCATCCACAAATCTGCCCCGAGCTACATAGCCAATCTTGTCTCCAAACATATCCAAAACCATCCTCTCCGCTCTTCTCAAGACTTCCTACTGTCAAGCTCTCTCGTCTCCTCCTCCCATGCTCGTCTCCAGGATTTCTCCAGAGCCTCTCCCATCCTCTGGAACTCACTATCTCAACCTGTCCGGCTATCCCCTACTCTTGCTACCTTCAGGCGATCCCTGAAATTTCATCTCTTTAGGGAATCCTATCACGTCTCCAACTAATCTTCTACCACTTCCATCAGCTCATTCCCCACAGTTACAACCTTTTGTACCACCTGCCCCACCCTATTAGATTGTAAGCTCTTCTAAGCAGGGCCCTCTTAATCCTCTTGTATTTTATTGTATTGTAACTGTATTGTCTCCCTTTTTTATTGTAAAGCGCTGTGGAAACTGTTGGCGCTATATAAATCCTGTATAATAATAATAATAATAATAATAATATAACACTACAGTAGATCTCCCAGCAGCCAGTATCAACAGACCCTTCCCTTAACAGTAGATCCACCCCAGCAACAATTGACCCCTTTAGCAACATAAGATCCCCACTAGCAACAATAGATCCCCCACCACCAACAATTAATCCCTAGCAACAATAGATCCCCGTAGCAAAATACCCCCCGACAACAATAGATCCCCCCTGCAACAATAGACCTCTTTTATAACAATACAGTAGATCTCCCAGTAGCCAGCATCAACAAACCCTTCCCTCAACAGCAGATCCCTCCAAGCAACAATTGACCCCTTAACAACATAAGATCCCCTTCAGCAACAATAGAACCCCTCGCCAGTAACAACAGATCCTCCCCAACAACAATAGATCTCCCCAGCAACAATAAACCCCGCCAGTAACAATATAGTAGATATCCCAGCATCCCAGCATCAGCACCAGTAGACTCTCCAGCAGGCAGCAACAATGGACCCCTCCCTCAACGGGAGATCCCTTCCAGCTAAAATTGACCCCCTACTATCCCCCTACTATCTTTCTCATATACAACAAACCACACTGGGTGTCATCTGATTAGTTATACTCCAACACAGTGACGGCTGGTGCTCAAAATTGTTGGGGGGGGGGCGCAAACAAACGCAGCCACTGTACCCATCAATTGCTGACACTGTGCCCATAAATTGGTGACACCTTGCCCATCAATTGCCGCCAGTGTGCCCCATCAAATGTTGCCAGTGTGCCAATCAATTGACGCTACTGTGCCCCATCAGATGCCGCCCGGCACTTAACTGTCTCACAGCGGGTCAGCGGCGGTCTCCTGCACGTCCTCCATGTCTTCTTCCGTCCTCTCTCAGGCGTTCAATCACAGCGCCTGACATTTCAGCCAATCAGGTGACCGGTATCAGACCCGGCAACCTGATTGGCTGAGAGGCAATTCAGTTTTGGCAAAGCGAAGGAATTCGCTTTGCTAACACACAGCTGAGTGAACAGCGAACGCCCAGCATGGCACCCGCTGTTCACTGTTTTGGGCGCCTATTAGAGCCTATGGCTCTAATCAGGTGCTTCCAAAAAACACCCCCGCCGCTGTAATTCAGGTGCCCTACGCCCGAAAAAAGGGGCCGGACACCTGAATAGGGTGTGTCAGTGGCGACCATAGATAGATTCATGCAATGCAGGCATGTCCAAAGTCCGGCCCGCGGGCCAATTGCGGTTTTATACGGCCCCCACTTGCAATTTGTTTTTGTCACTTTTGTGGCCCCCCAAGCTCCACACAGGGTAAGGATGAGCTTGGTTTAAAAAAAATATATATATATTGTGAGGGGGTTAACTCGGTAGCGGGTGTGTGTGACCCCCTGGTTGGGCTCCCCACACAAAAACAGGGCCAGCAGACGGAGGTTGTGGTTTTCAAAATCAAAAGGTGCGGTTTATTTCTCTATGTACAGTGACAAAAACACAGCAAAGCCAAAAAGAAACAAACAAAATAAATCCTGGTCAGTTTGACCTCTGACTAAACATGCAGGTTTCCTAAACTAACAACTGGGATCAGCCTGGTGCTGTCCTAGTCCCTAAGTCCCTGGTTTAGTAAAAGTCCAAACAAATAGCCACACAGGCTTTGCCTCACCGCACAGGGGTTCACTCTCCCTAGACAGTCCACACAGGTCTGGTTCCAGGCATGAGCAAACACCTAATGAATCTGGGAGTTTTTATAGAGGCCTTAAACGAACTGACAGGCTTCAGCTGGTCTCATCAACTCCCTGCCTCACGACGCCCAGCACTCTCCCTAGAGGTATGAGTCATTCATGAGCCCACTAGCCTCAGCTGGGCTTCATCAACTCCCTAGTTGTATAAGTCGGCATAAAGCCTGAATCTGGGAGAAATATATCTACCCCCCTGGATGCAACCAGGTGACTTTACCTTCCTGCTGTCACATACCCCCCCCTCTTGTTTTAACCTTGGGGTTGGAACACCAGCAATCAGGCATTCATGTACTCGAGACAAAGCATCCACATTCCCCATTTGAACGCCAGGGCGATGCTTTACTGTGAAGTTGAATTCCTGTAGGGCCAGGAACCACCTATTCACTCTTCTATTTGTCTCCTTGTTTTGAGCCATCCACTTTAACGGAGCGTGATCCGTAACCATGTCAAAGTGCCTACCTAGCAGATAGTACCGAAGGGAATCTAGAGCCCACTTCACCGCTAAACATTCCTTTTCAACCGTGGCGTAATTTACCTCATGGGACTTCAACTTCCTGCTGAGGTAAATGACTGGGTGCTCTTCCCCGTTCCAGACCTGGGACAATACTGCTCCTAACCCCACATCTGACGCATCACTTTGTACGACAAAGTCTTTAGAGAAGTCGGGTGAGTACAACACTGGCTGGCTACATAAGGCTTGTTTCAAGAATTGGAATGCTGCCTCAGCCTCGGGGGTCCATTTAATCATGACCGACCCTTTCCCTTTCGTCAGGTTGGTTAGGGGCACAGCCTTAGAAGCAAAGTGGGGAATGAAGCGCCGATAATAACCCGCGATTCCCAGAAAGGCTCGTACCTGCTTCTTGCTGTTGGGACGTGGCCAACTCTGGATGGCCTCGACTTTGTTGAGTTGGGGTTTTATTACTCCCCTGCCAATGGTGTACCCAAGATATTTGGCCTCCTCCTGCCCAATGGTACACTTCTTGGGGTTAGCCGTAAACCCCGCTTCCCGAACAGAGTCCAGGACTGCTTGCACTTTTGGCAGATGTGAGGCCCAATCTGTGCTATGGACAATTACGTCATCCAGGTAAGCCGCAGCATACTTCCGATGGGGCCTCAGCATCTGGTCCATTTTCCGCTGGAATGTGGCCGGCGCATTCTGTAACCCGAACGGCATTCTCTTATATTGGAACGCCCCGTCTGGGGTTACAAATGCGGTTTTCTCTTTGGCCGACTTGGCCAGGGGAATTTGCCAATACCCTTTTGTGAGGTCAAGAGTCGTCATGTATCGGGCTGTTCCCAGCCGGTCGATCAACTCATCTATACGTGGCATGGGGTAGGTGTCAAATTTTGTAACTTTGTTCAACTGACGAAAATCGTTACAAAATCGCCAGCTCCCATCCGGTTTAGGCACCAACACAATGGGACTAGACCAATCACTTTGGGACTCCTCTATCACCCCTAAGTTCAGCATTTTCTGTACTTCCTCCCGTATTGCCTCCCGTCGGGCCTCTGGGATCCGATAGGGTTTTAACTTCACCCTTTCACCGGGCGGGGTAATAATATCATGCTCTACCCCAGATGTTTGTCCCGGCAGCTCAGAGAACACCTCCTTGTTGCGAAGCACAAACTCCTTAACCTCCTGTTGTTGGGGTTGTGACAAGGTGGCTGCTATTCCAACCTCCGGAATCACGCAACCAGTTTGAGCTGGTGACCAAGTTTCTGCGACTAGGGACTCTCTATCCCTCCAGGCTTTCAACAGATTAACGTGATATATCTGTTCGGGCTTTCGCCTTCCTGGTTGTCTGACCTTGTAATTCACTTCGCTCACTTTTTCCATTATCTCGTAGGGGCCTTGCCATTTGGCAAGGAATTTACTTTCAACCGTAGGGACAAGTACCAATATCCTATCCCCCGGGGAAAAGGTACGGGTCTTTGCTCCACGGTTGTACACTCTCTGCTGTGCCAACTGCGCTTGGGCCAAATGTTCCTTCACGATGGGCATTACCTGTGCAATTCGATCTTGCATCAGGGCGACATGCTCAATCACACTCCTGTGGGGAGAACTCTCACTTTCCCAAGTTTCCTTGGCAATATCCAACAGCCCTCTTGGGTGTCTCCCATACAGTAACTCAAAGGGGGAGAATCCCGTAGAGGATTGGGGCACCTCCCTAATAGCAAACATCAAATAAGGAAGTAGACAGTCCCAATCCTTTCCATCTCTATCCACCACTTTCTTCAACATTTGTTTTAGGGTTTTGTTGAATCTTTCAACCAGCCCATCGGTTTGGGGGTGATACACAGATGTACGCAATTGCGTCACTTTGAACAATTTACACAGCTCTTTCATAACCCGGGACATAAAGGGTGTACCTTGGTCCGTAAGCAGTTCTTTACAAATACCCACCCGGCTAAAAACAAGAGATAGCTCTTTGGCTATGGTTTTGGCCGAGGTATTTCTGAGAGGGATCGCTTCTGGATAACGGGTGGCATAGTCCATTATAACCAATATGTACTGGTGCCCCCTAGCGGACTTGATTATAGGACCTACCAAATCCATTGCGATTCTCTCAAACGGGACCTCAATGATGGGTAGAGGGACCAGCGGGCTACGGAAATGTGGCATCGGGGCCGACCTCTGACACACAGGGCAGGAGGAACAATAATTTTCTATGTCCTTCATCACCCCAGGCCAATAGAATCTCTGTAATACCCTCTCTCGGGTTTTCTCTGTCCCCAGATGACCTCCAAGAATGTGCCCATGGGCCAACTCCAACACCAACTTCCTGTAAGGTTTGGGCACCACCAGCTGCTCAACGGTTTCTTCTGCCCTTTTTGCCACCCGATACAGTAGGTCCTTCTCTACGCTGAAGTATGGGTAAGTGCAGGTATTATCTGGGTTCACTAACTCGCCATCTATTTCCACTACGTTTTCCCGTGCCTTTATTAGGGCGGGGTCTTTTAACTGTTCTGTGGCAAAATTTTCCCTGTGAACCTCCAGATCAGAAAACTCCACAGACGGTAGGTTTTCGTCTGAGGAGGTGGGCTCCTCTCCAGTTTCTTGAGTCTCCCCTGCCAATACTGACAAGGGAAATTCTGGAGAGTCCTCACCACTCTCAGAGGAGTTCTGGCTATCACATTCCTGGTACATAGGGGCACCAGTGGGGGGCTCAGGATCATCCCACAGTTCCCAGAACTTCGGAAAATCCCTTCCCACAATGGCATCATGCGGTAATTGAGATACTAACCCCACTGGATGAGAGAGGGTACCTTTGGGGGTCTCGAAACACACTGTAGTCACTGGATACTCTCGGGTGTCCCCATGCACACAAATAACAGCTACCTTGCTATTCCCAGAGACCTCTGTTTTAACTAATTCAGCCTTTATCAGGGTCACAAGGCTACCTGAATCCAGTAATACCACAACATTTCTACCATTAATACACATTTTGCATAAATGTTTCTCAGTTCCCCGAATGGCAGTGCATGCGACTGTCGCACACAGCGACTGACGTCTGTCCATCAGAAAGTCACATTGCATGGGTTCCTCCACAACCGGGCAATTTGCTGCAATATGTCCCGCTTGCCGGCAGCGGTAGCAAACGATCCTTCTTGCGGCCTCTTGAGCCGCTGATTTCCCAGGCTGTTCTCGCCAAACTTGGGGTAGAGCTCCCACCCTCTCACTCTCTCCACCCTCACCCCTTGGAATCCTCTTATCCGCCCCTGGGGATGGTCTGGTCTTAGGGTGGAAAGTCCGAGAGTCTCTGGAAGAGGCCGTCAGGTTCTCTGTAGCCAAGTATTTCTCTACACGATCCACAAGACCACCGGCCGTCTCTGGGTCTCCATGGCTTACCCACTTTTGGATGGCAGTAGGAAGAGCTCTCAAAAACCGATCCATTACAACACGTTCCACAATCTCTGGTGCGGACAAAGTCTCTGGCTGTAGCCACTTCCTGCTCAGGTGAATGAGATCATACATTTGAGACCTGGGGGGTTTTCCAAGCTGGAAAGTCCAGTTATGCACACGCTGAGCCCGGACAGCCAGGGTGACACCCAGCCTTGCCAATATTTCAGCTTTTAGCATCACATAGTCTTTTGCTTGGTCAGGCTCTAGGTCATAGTAAGCCTTCTGCGATTCACCAGTTAACAGAGGAGCCACCAGTCCAGCCCACTGCTCCTCAGGCCACTTTTCTCTTTCAGCAGTCCTTTCAAATGTGGTCAAAAATACCTCTGGATCATCCTCTCCAGTCATTTTTGTCAATAAACGACTCACCCCAAAGGACGCGGTATTAGTGGGACGGCTTTCCTCACTGGTCTGCGGACGTTGCTGCATTACTGCTTCCATTTGTTGTAGTCTCTGCTCTTGCTTCTGTAACAGGTCTATGAAGCGGGCCTCAGATTGCTGCTGGGCTTGTTGATGAGCTTGCTGCTGGGCTGCAAGGCTCCTTTGCAAACCTGCATTTGTCTGCTGTTGATTGGCATTTGCTAGAGCCAGCTGTTTCAGTATCTCCTCCATGCTGGCTTAAAAAAAACTGCCACTGGTTCTCCACCAACTGTGAGGGGGTTAACTCGGTAGCGGGTGTGTGTGACCCCCTGGTTGGGCTCCCCACACAAAAACAGGGCCAGCAGACGGAGGTTGTGGTTTTCAAAATCAAAAGGTGCGGTTTATTTCTCTATGTACAGTGACAAAAACACAGCAAAGCCAAAAAGAAACAAACAAAATAAATCCTGGTCAGTTTGACCTCTGACTAAACATGCAGGTTTCCTAAACTAACAACTGGGATCAGCCTGGTGCTGTCCTAGTCCCTAAGTCCCTGGTTTAGTAAAAGTCCAAACAAATAGCCACACAGGCTTTGCCTCACCGCACAGGGGTTCACTCTCCCTAGACAGTCCACACAGGTCTGGTTCCAGGCATGAGCAAACACCTAATGAATCTGGGAGTTTTTATAGAGGCCTTAAACGAACTGACAGGCTTCAGCTGGTCTCATCAACTCCCTGCCTCACGACGCCCAGCACTCTCCCTAGAGGTATGAGTCATTCATGAGCCCACTAGCCTCAGCTGGGCTTCATCAACTCCCTAGTTGTATAAGTCGGCATAAAGCCTGAATCTGGGAGAAATATATCTACCCCCCTGGATGCAACCAGGTGACTTTACCTTCCTGCTGTCACAATATATATATATATATATATATATATATTCTCTAATCCCTGAGCGCCTCTCACTGATAAGCTGGGCGTGTTGTTGGGTGTTGCTGGGGCATGTTCCAAAGCCAATTGGGAAGCGCGCATCGCCAATAACAGACACTGAGTCATTTCCCAGTCCACAGCTGCAGAGCTCTGTGTCTCAGTGCCTGTGATTGGCTACAACGCTGCATGCTGTCAGCGTCCTAGCAGGCTCGCCAGAGGTCATCGAGGATTTCTCAGGGGATAAGATACGTTTACTACTGTAACGGATATAAAGCGAATATTTCAATATATATATAAGAATTTTAAAAAAGGCGCTCATCCTTGCCCTGATCAGAGCTTGGGGGCCACAGAAGAGATAAGGGCAAATATGGGCAAATTACAAGTGGGGGCCAGAGAGAATATTTAAAAAAATGGTCGGCCCTCACGCACGTTCACTTTATCAAATTTGGCCCTCTTTCAAAAAAGTTTGGACACCCCTGATCTATGGTGATAGAGCGGTGCAGGAGAGAGGGGGCTTTTGATTTGATCCGTTTTATTATTTTTATTTACTGTATCCCAACACTTCCCTTGCATCTATTTGTGGTGTTAATTTGGTTTTCCTTTTCCTCACGATATGCTATGGAGAATTAGATGACGGAATACAAGCTAGACCTTGACAGAAAATAAAGATATCATCAAGCTTTTAATAAAATGTTTGAAAAGGATTCCCACTAAAAGGTCAGGGTTACTGATACATTCAAAAAGGAAACTCTTCCCCCAGGGCAATACTTTTGGATGCAAACAACAGTCGAATTTAAGTTTATAAAGCTTAGAAATGTCCTTAATTTAGCCCAAGATGAAGTAAATCCATGGAAATCCAACAAATAGTACAGAATGGATTAATGTCATGTGAGGATACGAAGCAAACAGACTAAAATACATTTGGCAGGATGCAGAGGCAGATGTACCAGTCCTTTAGCTGCCCAGATATATTATGTGTGTATTTAAATAAAAAGTCCCTAATTATTGTTTTTTAGTAGCCCACCATGTAGTATTTTAGTATTTTTTACCTTCCAGCCACATCCCAAGCTAAGGAAACACTGAATTCCGCCAACCCCGTTTTCTCTGATATGTCCCATTGGCCTGTGGAGCATGATGGTCGATTCCCTTGCCAGAAAAGAGGTCTAAAGGTGACAGATTATGTCTGCAATTTCAATTGTTGGCTATAGTCAGTCATGGCAGCAGTGGCAGCCAGTGAATTTTTTTTTCCTGGGAGGGCGGCAAACAGTATGCCAACCCCCCCCCCATCAGTCGGTCAGTCGGTAGCACTTACCCCATCACCGGTGGCTTACCCTGCCCGGCGGGGGACTCCTGTTTTCCTGGTCATCATTGCGACGGCGGCTTCCATTTCCTCCTTCCTCCTAAGCGGCCAATCGGGAGTCTTCTCTTTTCGGCCAATTGGAAAACGGGTCTCACACCCGCTTCTGATTGGCCGGATTGAGAATCAGTGTTTCAACAGCGAATATTAGACATGTTCAGAACACAAAAATATGTTTCATTTAGTTTCGATTTGTTATTTACATAAATTTGTTTAGTTACCGTATATACTCGGGTATAAGCCGACCCGAATATTAGCCGAGGCACCTAATTTTACCACAAAAAACTGGGTAAACTTATTGACTCGAGTATAAGCCTAGGGTGTCCATCTGCATGCCTCACTGTGCCTCACTGTACCTCACTGTGTCCATGTGCATGCCTCACTGTGCCCATGCCTCACTGTGCCCATGCCTCACTGTGTCCATGACTAGACTGACATTTAACATGCCAGTCTATGGAAGGGGTGCCCGGCTTTGAAAAATCGGTGCTCCCCGGCCGTAGGTTCCCTAGACAACAAACTTTGCACACTTGTAGAGGAGAAATGAGGCTACATGTGTGCTAAATTTCAGGTCCAGGGGACCTACTAACGACCGGTACCGGGTCCCCAAAATCACCAGAGAAATTACCGTTTAACATTGGAGTCTATGGAAGGGGTGCCCGGCTTTAAAAAATCGGTGCTCCCCGGCCGTAGGTCCCCTGGAAAACTTTTGGAATTCAAACTTGAAAACTATTCAAATTTGAAAAGTATTCAAAAACTATTCGAAAACTATTCAAATTCAAGTTTCGTCCGAATATTTTTTTTCATTATTTCGGATTTGTTTAAATTCAGCACTATTCTATTTCGGAAATTCGGATACATCCGAGTTTCCGAAAAACAAAAATGTTGTCCGAATTTTAATTCGGAACGAAACAAACCGCACATGTCCAGCGAATATTCATTAGCCATTGTAACACACCTGGGTGGGCGACCCGAGTCCACCCTATTTTGAATCCTTTCAGAGCCTCAGGTGCATAAAAAAAAACCTGTCCGCTGTAATTCATGCGCTGGGTGCCCCGAAAAGGGGCCGGACGCATAAATAGGGGGTGGCCGCAGTGGCCATGGATAGATTTATGCTATGCATGAATCTATACATTATGCATATAGGGGTGGTGAGGAGAGAGAGGGCAGCACCCGGGCACCCCTAATGGACGGGCCGCCACTGCATGGTAGAGCTGCTTTTCCCATAGGTAGAGAAGTGCTGATGGTGAAGCCTAAACGAATGTAAACAGAAGACACATGTAGGCAAATAAACCTAGCGAGCTTCCACACATCTCCAACTGAGAAAACACGCAAAGTGCCACCAGCCCCATCTTCTCTGATATGTCCCACAGATCCATGGATGGAGCAAGATGGTGGATTCCCTTACCAGAAAAGATGTCTAAAGCTTGTAAGAGGGGCTTGTCAAAGGCTGAAGATTGGAGCCAAAAGCACAAGTCCCTGTCCCATTCCTCTCCTGTTAGAACAGTGACCCTCCTGCTGAGGCTTTAACTTTGGGCCATCCTGTGCCCCATTCCATGCCAAAGGCCTCCTCCCAACATTCCTGGCTTTCAACCATTTTATCCCCAAAGGAAGGGATGTCCTGGATGCGGTGCAGATGGTGATAACCTGGGTCGTCTGCCTGCAGGGTCGGCTCTCCTGCCTCTCAGGGTGATCAGTTTTAGCACCCTCTACCTTAGGTAGGTAGGTTGCTAGAGGTAGTTTTTTTTTGTTTCAGCCAGTGCAGGTAAATTTAGGCAGGCCTAGCTCCGTTTTTTTTATCTGGGCGCTGGGAGCAGTTTGGAGCAGCAACAGATTACTGACATGTGGCTTCATCTCTCTGGCGCCTCCCTCTGGTTTCTGGAAGGTTCCAGAAAAGAGGTGGGGAAGGAGGATTGGAGTGGCATGAGGTGTATCTGGAAGCCCTTACCAATCCCCAACTAGGATTGGCAGGGGACAGGCCTCCTATATATATCCTGGGTCAGCTTGCTGGGGGAGTTGTTGTCGGGTGGAAGAACTGAACGATAGAGTGTTAGGCTGTCAGGGCCTTGGAGTGAACCCCCTACTAGGGGGGGTGACCTTGGGCCTGGAAATCGGGAGCTGGGAAGGAACCTCTCCATACAACATAATGGAGGGGTGTCCTGAACAGGAGCAGGAGAAAGTCAGTGTAGAACATTGCTGGGAAAGTCATCAGGAGGGATCCATTCCGGAGTCGGTGAGTGACAGACACAGTGAGAAAATCTGGGAGAGACATGCCAGGAGTGGATATAGAACCAGAGGGAGAGACTGTGATGTTGCTGCAGCCAGGAGGGTTGGCAGGACTTGCACAGGACTGACTGGGACCAGTAGTCCACCAAGATTCAGCTAGGACAAAAAGTACTTTTTCAGCGCTATTGGTTGCTAGCTACTAGGGATGAGCCGAACACCCCCGGGTTCGGTTCGCACCAGAACCTTCGAACGGACCGAAAGTTCGCCCAAATTTTCGAACCCTATTCGTTATAATGGACGCGAACGTTCGAAATCAAAATTGCTGATTACAACGGCCAATATGCATGTTAATGTCATAAAACAGGTTTGGGGACCCGGGTCCTGCCCCAGGGGACATATATCAATCCAAAAAGAAATTTTAAAAACTAACGTTTTTTCGGGAGCAGTCATTTTAATGATGCATAAAGTGAAAAAAAAAAAGTGAAATTTTCCTTTAAATATGGTACCTGGGGGGTGTCTAAAGTATGCCTGTGAAGTGGCATGTGTTTCCCGTGTTTAGAACTGTCCTTGCACAAAATGACATTTGTAAAGGAAAAAAAGAAGCCATTTAAAACCACTTGCGGCTTTAATGTCATGTCTTGTCCTGGCCGCCATATGGCTGAAAATCCTTGAGAAAAATGGCATGGCTACCCCATCACACCCCCCCCACCCCAGCCCCTTTGGGTCTTGTATGGATATTAAGGGGGACCCCGCACCCAAAATAAAACCCTATACCTACAACCCTATATACTCTGAACAGCAGTATATAGGTGGTGCAAACAAGACACGGACTGTAGGTTTGTTCTTAAGTAGAATCTGAACAGGTACATTATGAAGTGTAGCTCCATCCCAAAAAAATCTATTTTTAAGCTTTTTGGAGAACCCCTGTAACATTTGCTGTCTTTGCACATCTGTTCAGAACATGTCACCTCACTTTCCGTCCCAATGACAATTGTTTTTGGAAAAGTGGGGTTTTAATTGAAACAAGGATTGGTGATAAAGCATCAGTAGAGAGGAGATACCTTTTTCCCAAATTAAATCTAACAGGATAGAATTTCCCTTCCTAGGGGTAGATTTCCTCTCACTTCCTGTTTTCTCTTGCCGTTTGCAAGTAGGAGTCGTTTGTAAGTTGGATGTTTGAAAGTAGGGGCCTGCCGTATATACTCTGCAGAAATTTGCCCTATTAGATGTTGGTGTAGCCACAAGACTGGTGGGCACAGGAATGGGCCCTGCTGTGAGTTAATAGATCAAGATTTGTACTTGCATGCACCTGTTGAACCGGGCAGAAAAATTGGGCCTTTGGTGGTGGTGGTGGTGGTGGTGGACGGTGTTGCCACAAGACTGTAAGCCCTCACAGTTACTCTTGGTGGGTGCAGGAATGGGCCCTGCTGTGAGTTATTAGATCAAGATTTGTAATTGCATGCACCTGTTGAACAGGGCAGAAAAATTGGGCCTTTGGTGGTGGTGGTGGTGGACGGTGTTGCCACAAGACTGTAAGCCCTCACAGTTACTCTTGGTGGGTGCAGGAATGGGCCCTGCTGTGAGTTATTAGATCAAGATTTGTAATTGCATGCACCTGTTGAACAGGGCAGAAAAATTGGGCCTTTGGTGGTGGTGGTGGTGGTGGACGGTGTTGCCACAAGACTGTAAGCCCTCACAGTTACTCTTGGTGGGTGCAGGAATGGGCCCTGCTGTGAGTTATTAGATCAAGATTTGTAATTGCATGCACCTGTTGAACAGGGCAGAGAAATTGGGCCTTTGGTGGTGGTGGTGGTGGTGGACGGTGTTGCCACAAGACTGTAGGCCCTCATAGTTACTCTTGGTGGGCGCAGGAATGGGCCCTGCTGTGAACTATTAGATCAAGATTTGTAATTACACGCCCCTGTTAAACAGGGGCTGAAAAATTGTGCCTTAGGCATTGGTGCTGGTGCCACAACACTGCAACCCCTCACAGATACTGTACTTGGAGCACAGCAGTCACACCTGTTGCGAAGCATCTTTTTAAAAAATTGTAATTACACGCCCCTGTTATACAGGGGCTGAAAAATTGTGCCTAAGGCACTGGTGCTGGTGCCACAACACTGCAACCCCTCACAGATACTGTACTCTGAGCACAGCAATGAGACCTGTTGCAAAGCATTGCCTAAAAATTTTAATTACACGCCCCAACAGGGGCTGAAAAATTGTGCCTTAGGCACTGGTGCTGGTGCCACAACACTGCAACCCCTCACAGATACTGTACTTGGAGCACAGCAGTCACACCTGTTGCGAAGCATCTTTTTAAAAAATTGTAATTACACGCCCCTGTTATACAGGGGCTGAAAAATTGTGCCTTAGGCACTGGTGTGGTGGCATGGATCATTGAGGAGGAGGAAGAGGATAGTCAGTGAACATAACAGGACAGTCACTCAGCATCAGCATAGGCAGTCTTGAAGGGATGTGACATTATAAATTATTCCGTTATATCCGCTTCAGGTGTCTGGTAGCTGGTGGTGATCCAAGACTGATTCATTTTTATGAAGGTCAGTCGATCAACCGAGTCGGTGGACAGGCGCACCCTATGATCGGTGACAAATCCTCCAGCAGCACTGAATGTGCGTTCGGAAAGAACGCTGGATGCAGGACAGGCCAGTAGCTCAATTGCATACTGTGCAAGCTCTGGCCAGTGATCCATCCTCAAGACCCAGTAAGCCAGAGGATTTTCGGTGGGAAAGGTGTCCAAGTCTGACCTTGCCCCTAGGTATTCCTGCACCATGTATATCAGACGCTGGCGATGGTTGCTGGAACCGATCATACCTTGGGGCTGCGGACTAAAAAATTGTCTGAACGCATCGGTCAGACGTCCACCTTCCCCACCGCTCCTTCTGCTACTGACCGAAGCCTCAGCAACTCGTCGTCCAGGACCAGGAGTTTGTAACCTCCCAGTTTCTGGGAACGCGTTGCACAGACCTTTCTGCAAGGCCTCCCTGAGATGTCTCATCCTCTGCTCCCTCTGCGACGGCAAGATAAGGTCCGCAACCTTACCCTTTTACCGTGGATCAAGGAGAGTGGCCAGCCAGTAATGGTCCCTCTCCTTGATCCGAAGAACACGAGGATCCTTCCGCAGGCTTTGCAGGATCAGGGAGGCCATGCAGCGTAGGTTAGCTGAGGCATTCGGTCCGGAGTCTTCTGGGTCACTGAGGATGACATGATCGCCAGCCACCTCCTCCCAGCCACGTACAAGTCCACTGGTTTGTTGGGACTGTACATCATCCCTAAAAGACTGCTGCTGCTGATGCTGAGTGCCAGGCTCCACCTCCATGCTCACACAATCCTCCTCCTCCTCCTCATCCTCTTCCTGTGTGATGGGTGGGACAGAAGGAACACTGTCTGGATAAAGGGGGCCTTGAGAGGCAAGGAAGTCCTCCTCTTCCTGCCTCTGTTCTGCCTCAAGTGCCCTGTCCATTATCCCACGCAGCGTATGCTCCAACAGGTGGACAAGAGGTACAGTGTCACTGATGCATGCACTGTCACTGCTCACCATCCTCGTGGCCTCCTCAAATGGTGAGAGGACAGTGCATGCATCCCTGATCATGCTCCACTGGCGTGGGGAAAAAAAGCCAAGCTCCCCTGACCCTGTCCTGGTGCCGTAGTCGCAAAGGTACTCATTGATGGCCCTCTGCTGCGTGTGCAGTCGCTGCAGCATGGCCAACGTTGAGTTCCACCTGGTGGGCATGTCACATATTAGGCGGTTCTTGGGCAGGTTCAGCTCCTTTTGCAGCTCAGTCAGCCGAGCACTGGCATTATAAGATCGGCGGAAATGCACACAGACTTTCCTGGCCTGCCTCAGGACATCCTGTATGCCTGGGAACCTGCCCAAGAACCGCTGCACCACCAGGTTGAGGACGTGAGCCATACAGGGCACATGGGTGAGCTGCCCCTGTCGCAGGGCGGAGAGGAGGTTGGTGCCATTGTCAGAAACGACCATTCCTGGCTTAAGCTGGCGTGGCGTCAACCACCTCTCGGCCTGCCCCTGCAGAGCTGCCAGAACCTCTGGCCCAGTGTGGCTCCTGTCCCCCAAACACACCAGCGCAAGCACGGCATGGCATCTTTTTGCCTGCGTACTCGCGTAGCCCCTTGTACGCCTACGGAGCACCGCTGGTTCCGAGGACAGAGCACTCGAACAGGACATGGAGGAAGAAGAAGAGGAGGGGGTGGAGGAGAGAGGTGTGTCACAACCAGTAGTAGCATTTTGGAGGCGTGGTGGCGGAACAACCTCCAACACTACTGCACCTTGTCCTGCATCCCTCCCAGCTGTCAATAGAGTGACCCAATGGGCCGTGAAAGAAAGATAACGTCCCTGTCCATGCCTGCTGGACCATGAGTCAGCGGTAATATGCACCTTACCGCTGACCGCCCTGTCCAGCGAGGCATGGACATTGCCTTCCACATGCCGGTAGAGAGACGGAATCATCTTCCGTGAGAAAAAGTGGCGTTTGGGAACCTGCCACTGAGGAACCGCACATTGAACAAACTCACGGAAGGGGGCCGAGTCTACCAACTGAAAAGGCAGCAGTTGAAGTGCTAGCAATTTAGCCAAGCTAGCATTCAACCGCTGGCAATGTGGATGGCTGGGAGTATACTTCTTTCGACGGTCCAGCAGCTGGGGCAGGGAAATTTGCCTGCTACAATCGGACGTCGGTGTACTGCAAGTACTTGGTTGTGACACACCTAATTCTACACCTTCAGTCCTCTCAGAGCAGCTTTCAGAGAGGACTGAAGATATAGTGGGGATGGAGATCCCAGCTGATGAGGAGCAAGGAGAGGTCCGCTTTGTTCTTTGGTGTGGCTCTTTTATGTGTGCTTGCCAACGAGCTGCATGGCAGGTCGACATATGTCTGCTCATGCTTGTGGTGCCCAAGCGGCTGATGTTTTGGCCACGCGAGATACGCTTGAGACAAATATTGCAAATAGCAGTGGTGCGATCTGATGCACTCGTCTCAAAAAAGGCCCACACCAAAGAACTTTTGTGATAACGTGCAGAGCCAGCGCCCTGCACAGGCGGAGCTCTGCGGTGTGGTACAGTTGCTGTGCTGGCCTCTAGCTGGCCTCCAGGGGGCATCCTGCCTCGTTGGACATGTGACACCGCATCCTCCTCCTCCTCCTCCTCCTCTCTCCCTTCAGGCACCCACGTGGAGTCAGTGACCTCATCATCCCCTCCCTCTTCACCACTAGAGCAAACCTGGCAGTAAGCTGCAGCTGCTGGAACAGTACTGCCAGATTGCTGTCCTTCAGCATCCCCTCTCTCTGCGCGCACACTACTGACTTCCTCAAGCTGGGTATCATCATCCGAGCCTTCGAATCTTTGGGCATCCTCCTGGAGCATGTACCCAACACTGTGCTCAAACAGTTCGGGGGACTCCTCAGGAGGACATGGTGGGTCTAGGGAAGGGGTGGCTGATGATGCCATTGAGTACGCGTTGGCAGCTGCTCTGCCAGTACCCTGAGCCTGGGTGAGAGAGGATGAGGAGGGCTTGGTCATCCATTCTACCAAGCCTTCGGCATGATGCGGCTCCACATGTCCAGCTGCCGAAAACAAAGACAAGCGTGTCCCATGGCCACGTGCTGATGACGATGCACGACCACGTCCACGGCCAGCACTGTTGTCTCTAGAAACAGAGCCTGCCTGCCCTGTGTTCTTGCCTCGGCACGCTCTGCCTCTCCTTGGCAGTCTTCCAGCCATTGTAGTCGGTAGTGTATATAGTATAAAAAATAGAGCTCCTATGTGTGCTCACAACACACTGTAGGTCCTATGGGTGCTGACACTAACACACTATAGGTACTATGTGTGCTGCTGACAAGAAAATATAGGAGCTCTGTTTGCTGCCACTAACACACTAGAAGTCCTATGGGTGCTGCTGAGAAGAACATATAGGAGCTCTGTGTGATGCCACTAACACACTAGAAGTCCTATGGGTGCTGCTGAGAAGAAAATATAGGAGCTCTGTGTGATGCCACTAACACACTAGAAGTCCTATGGGTGCTTCTGAGATGAAAATATAGGAGCTCTGTGTGATGCCACTAACACACTAGAAGTCCTATGGGTGCTTCTGAGATGAAAATATAGGAGCTCTGTTTGCTGCCACTAACACACTAGAAGTCCTATGGGTGCTGCTGAGAAGAAAATATAGGAGCTCTGTGTGATGCCACTAACACACTAGAAGTCCTATGGGTGCTTCTGAGAAGAAAATATAGGAGCTCTGTGTGATGCCACTAACACACTAGAAGTCCTATGGGTGCTTCTGAGATGAAAATATAGGAACTCTGTGTGATGCCACTAACACACTAGAAGTCCTATGGGTGCTGCTGAGAAGAAAATATAGGAGCTCTGTGTGATGCCACTAACACACTAGAAGTCCTATGGGTGCTTCTGAGATGAAAATATAGGAGCTCTGTTTGCTGCCACTAACACACTAGAAGTCCTATGGGTGCTGCTGAGAAGAAAATATAGGAGCTCTGTGTGATGCCACTAACACACTAGAAGTCCTATGGGTGCTGCTGAGAAGAAAATATAGGAGCTCTGTGTGATGCCACTAACACACTAGAAGTCCTATGGGTGCTTCTGAGATGAAAATATAGGAGCTCTGTGTGATGCCACTAACACACTAGAAGTCCTATGGGTGCTGCTGAGAAGAAAATATAGGAGCTCTGTGTGATGCCACTAACACACTAGAAGTCCTATGGGTGCTTCTGAGATGAAAATATAGGAGCTCTGTGTGATGCCACTAACACACTAGAAGTCCTATGGGTGCTGCTGAGAAGAAAATATAGGAGCTCTGTTTGCTGCCACTAACACACTAGAAGTCCTATGGGTGCTTCTGAGATGAAAATATAGGAGCTCTGTGTGATGCCACTAACACACTAGAAGTCCTATGGGTGCTGCTGAGAAGAAAATATAGGAGCTCTGTGTGATGCCACTAACACACTAGAAGTCCTATGGGTGCTGCTGAGAAGAAAATATAGGAGCTCTGTGTGATGCCACTAACACACTAGAAGTCCTATGGGTGCTGCTGAGAAGAAAATATAGGAGCTCTGTTTGCTGCCACTAACACACTAGAAGTCCTATGGGTGCTTCTGAGATGAAAATATAGGAGCTCTGTGTGATGCCACTAACACACTAGAAGTCCTATGGGTGCTTCTGAGATGAAAATATAGGAGCTCTGTGTGATGCCACTAACACACTAGAAGTCCTATGGGTGCTGCTGAGAAGAAAATATAGGAGCTCTGTGTGATGCCACTAACACACTAGAAGTCCTATGGGTGCTGCTGAGAAGAAAATATAGGAGCTCTGTTTGCTGCCACTAACACACTAGAAGTCCTATGGGTGCTTCTGAGATGAAAATATAGGAGCTCTGTGTGATGCCACTAACACACTAGAAGTCCTATGGGTGCTTCTGAGATGAAAATATAGGAGCTCTGTGTGATGCCACTAACACACTAGAAGTCCTATGGGTGCTGCTGAGAAGAAAATATAGGAGCTCTGTGTGAAGCCACTAACACACTAGAAGTCCTATGGGTGCTGCTGAGAAGAAAATATAGGAGCTCTGTGTGATGCCACTAACACACTAGAAGTCCTATGGGTGCTTCTGAGATGAAAATATAGGAGCTCTGTGTGATGCCACTAACACACTAGAAGTCCTATGGGTGCTTCTGAGATGAAAATATAGGAGCTCTGTGTGATGCCACTAACACACTAGAAGTCCTATGGGTGCTTCTGAGATGAAAATATAGGAGCTCTGTGTGATGCCACTAACACACTAGAAGTCCTATGGGTGCTGCTGAGAAGAAAATATAGGAGCTCTGTTTGCTGCCACTAACACACTAGAAGTCCTATGGGTGCTGCTGAGAAGAAAATATAGGAGCTCTGTGTGATGCCACTAACACACTAGAAGTCCTATGGGTGCTGCTGAGAAGAAAATATAGGAGCTCTGTTTGCTGCCACTAACACACTAGAAGTCCTATGGGTGCTGCTGAGAAGAAAATATAGGAGCTCTGTGTGATGCCACTAACACACTAGAAGTCCTATGGGTGCTGCTGAGAAGAAAATATAGGAGCTCTGTGTGATGCCACTAACACACTAGAAGTCCTATGGGTGCTTCTGAGATGAAAATATAGGAGCTCTGTGTGATGCCACTAACACACTAGAAGTCCTATGGGTGCTGCTGAGAAGAAAATATAGGAGCTCTGTGTGATGCCACTAACACACTAGAAGTCCTATGGGTGCTGCTGAGAAGAAAATATAGGAGCTCTGTTTGCTGCCACTAACACACTAGAAGTCCTATGGGTGCTGCTGAGAAGAAAATATAGGAGCTCTGTGTGATGCCACTAACACACTAGAAGTCCTATGGGTGCTGCTGAGAAGAAAATATAGGAGCTCTGTTTGCTGCCACTAACACACTAGAAGTCCTATGGGTGCTGCTGAGAAGAAAATATAGGAGCTCTGTGTGATGCCACTAACACACTAGAAGTCCTATGGGTGCTGCTGAGAAGAAAATATAGGAGCTCTGTGTGATGCCACTAACACACTAGAAGTCCTATGGGTGCTTCTGAGATGAAAATATAGGAGCTCTGTGTGATGCCACTAACACACTAGAAGTCCTATGGGTGCTTCTGAGATGAAAATATAGGAGCTCTGTGTGATGCCACTAACACACTAGAAGTCCTATGGGTGCTGCTGAGAAGAAAATATAGGAGCTCTGTGTGATGCCACTAACACACTAGAAGTCCTATGGGTGCTGCTGAGAAGAAAATATAGGAGCTCTGTTTGCTGCCACTAACACACTAGAAGTCCTATGGGTGCTGCTGAGAAGAAAATATAGGAGCTCTGTGTGATGCCACTAACACACTAGAAGTCCTATGGGTGCTTCTGAGATGAAAATATAGGAGCTCTGTGTGATGCCACTAACACACTAGAAGTCCTATGGGTGCTTCTGAGAAGAAAATATAGGAGCTCTGTGTGATGCCACTAACACACTAGAAGTCCTATGGGTGATTCTGAGATGAAAATATAGGAGCTCTGTGTGATGCCACTAACACACTAGAAGTCCTATGGGTGCTGCTGAGAAGAAAATATAGGAGCTCTGTGTGAAGCCACTAACACACTAGAAGTCCTATGGGTGCTGCTGAGATGAAAATATAGGAGCTCTGTGTGATGCCACTAACACACTAGAAGTCCTATGGGTGATTCTGAGATGAAAATATAGGAGCTCTGTGTGAAGCCACTAACACACTAGAAGTCCTATGGGTGCTGCTGAGATGAAAATATAGGAGCTCTGTGTGATGCCACTAACACACTAGAAGTCCTATGGGTGCTGCTGAGAAGAAAATATAGGAGCTCTGTTTGCTGCCACTAACACACTAGAAGTCCTATGGGTGCTGCTGAGAAGAAAATATAGGAGCTCTGTGTGAAGCCACTAACACACTAGAAGTCCTATGGGTGCTGCTGAGATGAAAATATAGGAGCTCTGTGTGATGCCACTAACACACTAGAAGTCCTATGGGTGATTCTGAGATGAAAATATAGGAGCTCTGTGTGATGCCACTAACACACTAGAAGTCCTATGGGTGCTGCTGAGAAGAAAATATAGGAGCTCTGTGTGAAGCCACTAACACACTAGAAGTCCTATGGGTGCTGCTGAGAAGAAAATATAGGAGCTCTGTGTGATGCCACTAACACACTAGAAGTCCTATGGGTGCTGCTGAGAAGAAAATATAGGAGCTCTGTGTGATGCCACTAACACACTAGAAGTCCTATGGGTGCTGCTGAGAAGAAAATATAGGAGCTCTGTTTGCTGCCACTAACACACTAGAAGTCCTATGGGTGCTGTTGGGGTGCAATGCTGTGCTAACAGCACTGCGGTTGGTACTACTGCAATACTGTACTAACAGTAAGCACGCACCAGACTAATCCCCAGCAGCAGCTAATAACACACTAACTGTGCAATCAGCAGCAATGAACGATCAATGACTTAGGTAGCAATGGTTTAGCAAAGAAATAGCCAATGGTTTAGCAAAGAAGAGCAAATCTTTCAGTATCAAGCAAAGACAGAATCAGCAGACTGATCTCTCCTAAAGCCGGAACTCATGTGACCGGGGCCGACGGCGTGGCGGCCTTTTAAATGGTGGGGCGTGTACTAAAGCCCCTGAGCTGTAATTGGCTACAGGCGTCCTGCCTGTAGCCAATTATTGCTCTCCGAGTTTCGGGCGCTGTGATTGGCCAAGCATGCGGGGTCACAGTGCATGCTTGGCCAATCATCAGCCAGCAATGCACTGCGCCGGCCGCGCCGGCCGCAATGCATTGCGGGGCCGCTCGCATCACACGAATGTGATGCGAACGGCACAAATAGTTCTGGGCTCACCGAGCGAGCGAACGCCCGGTGCTCGATTCGAACGTGGGTTCGAATCGAGCACCGGGCCCATCCCTACTAGCTACACCAAAAGGGACTGCAGACCCCTGCCAGCAAATGGCGGATATTGAACAGTTACTACTTATTCAGAGTGAGGCCTAACCATGTGCTGGCTGTGCAAGTAATCTAGTATTGCACAGTAGAGAAAGTGGAGTTTACTCAAGTGATGTGCTGGAGGAGTATGGAGCTTTAGTGACTGCCAATATAGATTTAAGAAAAATACTTTGTTCATCTGACAAGATCAATTATCTGGGCATCCCATGTCCCTTTACCCCATCCAAGTTAAATCCCTCAATAAAACCACAAAAACAAGCTGATGGACTATTCATTGTCTGGGGATGTGTGACTGGAAGTGAATGCTGGGCTGGGCAGGGTGACAGGTAGAACTACTACACTCAGCGACCCCATGGGGCACGATACACAGTGATCCGGGCTCTTTCTCTCCCTCAGCTCTCCGGCACAGCTTGGTCCGGCCTGTATCCTCCTGGAACCACACTGCTATCTCTCCCACGTACTCACTCTCTCACAGTCTCCTCCTCTCCTCCCTCTCCCAGGCTTTTCCTTTTTAAAGGCCCCTGTCCCTTCCCCAGCTCTTTGGGATCTGTAGTTTAGTTCAGCTAAACTTAATCGAAGAATCCGGCTTGCAGCACACAAGTGCCAGCATTCCTGTAAAGCTGTGTGATAAGTGATTTGTGGAGCACTGCCATCTTGTGGCCAAATACAGTTCTGCATTACAGTAACAATGCACAGTGTTACAATACCCAATCACGTGCATGAAAAATAAAGCAAATACATTTTGCTTGCACATGATTGGATGGTAGAATTTGGCAGAGCTCCACCTCATTCACAAAGCTCTGGGAAAAATTTCCATGCAAAGTAAACTTTTTGCCATTAGTAAATCCACCCCGCTGCAGTCATAACTCTTCAGAGTGTATAACAGAGACAAACAGTAACGACCCATCGTTAAAGTGGAGATCCACCCAAAAGGGGAAGCTCCACTTGGTTGCTTCACCCCCCCCCCCCCTCTGCCACATTTGACACCTTTCGGGGGGGAGTGGATACCTGTCAAAACCAGGTACCTGCTCCCACTTCCTTGTAAGATCACCGCACAACGATTGCGGTGATCTACAAAAATTTCTAACCCTCCCCCCCAGCTGCCTTCTGGGAGACACCCAGGTCCCAGAAGACAGAGGGACCATTCAGAAAGTGCAGCGTGACTCGCGCACGCGCAGTAGGAAACAGGCTGTGAGGCTGCAAGGCTTCACTTCCTGTGTCCCTTGGGGAAGATGCCGGTGCCTGCACCCGGAGCCGATGGACGAATTGGCTAGGGGGTGCCGACATTGCGGGATACCTGGACAGGTAAGTGTCCTTATATTAACAGTCAGCAGCTACAGTATTTTTTGTTTACAGCCTGGAACTCTCCTTTATGCCTCGTACACACAACCGTTTTTCTCGGCATGAAAAAAACTATGTTTTTCCTGACGGGATTCCTCTCAAGCCTGCCTTGCATACACACGTTCAGGCCAAATACCGCCCGTCCAAAGCGCGGTGACGTACAACACGTACGACTGCACTATAAAGGGGAAGTTCCATTCAAACGGCGCCACCCTTTGGGACGCTTTTGCTGATCCTCGTGTTAGTAAAAGTTTGGTGAGAGACGATTCCCGATTTTCAGTCTTCGTGCTTTCCAGATCGTTTTCTGCTGTTCAGTAGGTGCTTGTAGGTTTGTATCTGTCTTTCAGTGCGTGTAGTGAGTTTGTATCTGTTTTTTCAGTGCGTTCTTGTCCGCTCGTTTCTGATTTTCAGGTCGTTCTTCATAGGCCTTGCTGTTCTTCAGTGCATTCTGTCCCAATTTTAGTTTTCTATTATTTGATGTGTGCCCTGGGGTCCAAAGGCTGCACAAATTGCAGTAGGTTCTCCAGCATTGCCTTCCTCTTTATTTTCTTATGAGCCAGAATTAATGGAATTTATTTTTACAGTTAATACTTGTCTATGTGTTTTCCTTCAAAAAGGACAGTTTGTTTGTGAGTAGGCAGGTACATTTCAAAAATACAATGTCAAATTAACAAGGGACACCAACCAACCAACCTCCTTGAGGGTAAAAAATACAAGATAATAATGTTGTTGTGGTAACTTGACACACAAAAATAATAAAAATATATATGGAGATCAGTAGAAATTATTTTAACATAATACACAAAAATGCAGATCTTGATTAAAAATTTAGAAAAAAATAACATTAAAAAAAACATTATTATGGAGATCTGGTTTTAAAAAGCAAAAGATTATTTATGAGATCCCGAGAAATAATAAAGAAACAAGTTTGTCAGAACTCTGTGTGAATATCAGCAGCAAAACAAGTTCATTATTGTAGCATTATAAAGAAGAAACGAATGCGTTGCATTAAACGATGCGATAATTTTCAGCGTGACGAATGTGCTATCTCCATTACGAGCGCTAGTTTTACCAGAACGAGCGCTCCCGTCTCGTACTTGATTCTGAGCATGAACGTTTTTTTTTTCCCCCCTCGGAAAAGCATACACACGACCGGTTTTCCCGAAGGGGAAAAAGCCTGCCGGGAATCCCGACGGAAAAAAGATAGCTGGTTCTCTTTTTTTTTTCCCGCAGTTCTCTCGTCGGGAAAACTGTGATGGAGCATACACATGGCCGGTTTTCCCGGCCAAAAGTTCTCATGGCAGTTTTCCCATGTTTACGAGGCATTAGGAAGTATGTGGAAAGCCACATGGCTTTGGTAACTGAACTTGCTAAGGATTATGGGAATTTAATATAAAGCTAGATTTTAACCACTTAACGACCGCTCACTGTATATATATACGTCGGCAGAATGGCACCGACAGGCACAATCACGTAGAGTGTACGTGATTGCCTTTGTACAGTTGGGGGGTCCAATCGGACCCCCCTTCTATACAGTGAGCGGTGGCTAAGTGTCCGGGAGCGTTCCGGGATGAGGGGGCAGCCATTCGTTTCTGGCCACCCCTTCGCGATCGCTCCCGGCGAATAGAAATGCCCCCTCTGTCTGTGTCAGACAGAGGGAGCAGGAGGAAGTGATGTCATCTCTGGTGCGGCGCTCACATATACCGAGCGCCGTACAAGAGAAGATATCAGGTCAGTGCACACAACACTACACTGACACCAGGACACATAGGGACATAAATCGCCCCCCCAGGCCCCCCCCAGACACCCCAGATCACCCCCCAGATCACCCCCCCAGCCCCCAGTCACAGTGTCACTGATTGCAGTGACCATTTATTTAGTGATCACTGCAATCAGTGACATTTGTGACTGTAAAAGTGTCACCAAAGTTTAGTCTTAGGTCCAGTGTAGCCCCCTAACCCCCCCCAATAAAGGTGTAACCCCCTTGATCGCCCCCCAGGTAACCCTTTCACCCCCTATCACCACTATCACTAAGCGATCGTTTTACTAAACGCTGTCTTAGTGTCTGTGATGCAGATCGGTAGCCGGTAATTTTTTTTAGGTTCGCCGCAGGTTTTTATAGCGTCAGGTACCCCAATATATTATCTAATAAAGGTTTAACCCCCTTGATCGCCCCCCAGGTAACCCTTTCACCCCCTATCACCACTGTCGCTAAGCAATTGTTTTTCTAAACGCTGTCTTAGTGTCGGTGATGCAGATCGTAGCCAGTAATTTTTTTTTAGGTTCGCCGCATGTTTTTATAGCGTCAGGTACCCCAATATATTATCTAATAAAGGTTTAACCCCCTTGATCGCCCCCCAGGTAACCCTTTCACCCCCTATCACCACTGTCACTAAGCGATCGTTTTTCTAAACGCTGTCTTAGTGTCTGTGATGCAGATCGGTAGCCGGTAATTTTTTTTAGGTTCGCCGCAGGTTTTTATAGCGTCAGGTACCCCAATATATTATCTAATAAAGGTTTAACCCCCTTGATCGCCCCCCAGGTAACCCTTTCACCCCTTATCACCACTGTCGCTAAGCAATTGTTTTTCTAAACGCTGTCTTAGTGTCGGTGATGCAGATCGTAGCCAGTATTTTTTTTTAGGTTCGCCGCAGGTTTTTATAGCATCAGGTACCCCAATATATTATCTAATAAAGGTTTAACCCCCTTGATCGCCCCCCCAGGTAACCCTTTCACCCCCATCACCACTGTCGCTAAGCAATCGTTTTTCTAAACGCTGTCTTAGTGTCGGTGATGCAGATCGGTAGCTGGTAATTTTTTTTAGGTTCGCCGCAGCTTTTTATAGCGTCAGGTACCCCCATATATTATCTAATAAAGGTTTTAACCCCCTGATTGCCCCTAGTTAACCCTTTCACCAGTGATCACCATATAAGTGTTACGGGTGACGCTGGTTAGTTAGTTTGCTTTTTATAGTGTCAGGGCACCCACCGTGTATATAACCCAAAAAGGTTTAACCCCCTGATCGCCCGGCGGGTGATATCAATTAGGTTTTAGCGTCAGAGAGGGTCTGAGTCACACCCCAGGCAGCGTCAGGTTAGTGCCAGTAACGCTAACACCCACGCGTGAAGCATACACCCCCCTTAGTGGTATAGTATCTGAACAGATCAATATCTGATCTGATCAGATCTATACTAGCGTCCCCAGCAGTTTAGGGTTCCCAAAAACGCAGTGTTAGCGGGATCAGCCCAGATACCTGCTGGCACCTGCGTTTTGCCCCTCCGTCCAGCCCAGGCCACCCAAGTGCAGTATCGATCGATCACTGTCACTTACAAAACAACAACACACATAACTGCAGCGTTCGCAGAGACAGGCCTGATACCTGCGACTCCAGTGCTGTAGGAGGTGATTTCACCACCACAGTTAAAAAAAAAAAGCAAATATGCCGAAGCATTGGGGCAGCAGGGGCGGAGGAGCGATTTTGCTCCTAATGCTGCGTACATACGGTCGAAATTCCGACGGAGGCTTGCCCGTGGAAAAGTCCGACCATGTGTGTGCGGCATAACTTTTTTGCGGGAGGATGCCCCCATGCTTCGGCATATATAAATGGTGCGTGTATGCCCATCATTGGAAGTGGGTGGATGAAGGGCGGTATTCTAATGGTGGGCATACCCACCGATCAATCTCTTTTTTCGTTCAGCCAACTGGCTGCATGAAATAAAAAGATTACAATACATGTCCAACAAGGACCAGCAACGTACTGGTATGTTGCTGGACTTTGAATGTTTATACCAGAATGATGCCTGCGGGTTTAGGTATCATCTTGGTATCATTCTTTTCAGCCTGCGGCCGGCTTTCATGTAAAAGCAATCCTAGCGGCTAATTAGCCTCTGGACTGCTTTTACAAGCAGTGGGAGGGAATGCCCCCCCCCCGGATATAAAAAGCACCATTGGGAAATTGGGAAAGCATTTTATCACACCGATCTTGGTGTGGTCAGATGCTTTGAGGGCAGAGGAAAAATCTAGGGTCTAGAAGACCCCAGTTTTTTCAAAAAAAGAGTACCTGTCACTACCTATTGCTATCATAGGGGATATTTACATTCCCTGAGATAACAATAAAAATGATAAAAAAAAAAAAATACTTGGAAGGAACAATTTAAAAATAAAATAAAAAAGCAAAATTAATAATGAAAAAAAAAAAAAAAAAAAAAAAAGCACCCCTGTCCTGCCCTGCTCTTGCCCAATGGCGAACGCAAGCGTCGGTCTGGCGTCATATGTAAACAGCAATTGCACCATGCATGTGAGGTATCACCGCGAAGGTCAGATCGAGGGCAATCATTTTAGCAGTAGACCTCCTCTGTAAATCTACTGGGGTAACCTGTAAAGGCTTTTAAAGGCTTTTAAAAATGTATGTAGTTTGTCGCCAATGCGCGTTTGTGCGAAATTTTAAAGCATGTCGTGTTTGATATCTATGTACTCGGCCTAAGATCATCTTTTTTATTTCATCAAACATTTGGGCAATATAGTGTGTTTTAGTGCATTAAAATTAAAAAAAGTGTATTTTTTAACCCAAAAAATGCGTTTGAAAAATCGCTGCGCAAATACTGTGTAGAAAAAAAAAATGCAACACCCACCATTTTAATCTGTAGGGCCTTTGCTTTAAAAATATATATATATATAATGTTTGGGGGTTCAACATCATTTTCTTGCAAAAAAAATAAATGTTTTCATGTAAACAAAAAGTGTCAAAAAGGGCTTTGTCTTCAAGTGGTTAGAAGACTGGATGTAAGCTTCCTAATGTTGTGTATAAAATGCCAGAACAGTTCAAAACCCCCCCAAATGACTCCATTTTGGAAAGTAGACACCCCAAGCTATATACTGAGAGGCATGTCGAGTCCATGGAATATTTTATATGTTGACACAAGTTGCGGAAAAACGACAATTTTTTTTTTTTTTTTTTGCACAAAGTTGTCACTAAATGATATATTGCTCAAACATGCCATGGGTATATGTGGAATTACACCCCAAAATACATTCTGTTGCTTCTCCTGAGTACGGGGATACCACATGTGTGAGACTTTTTGGGAGCCTAGCCATGTACGGGACCCCAAAAACCAAGCACCGCCTTCAGGCTTTCTAAGGGTGTACATTTTTGATTTCACTTCTCACTGCCTATCACAGTTTTGGAGACCATGGAATGCCCAGATGGCACAAAACCCCCCCAAATGACCCCATTTTGGAAAGTAGACACCCCAAGCTATTTGCTGAGAGGTATTGTGAGTATTTTGCAGATCTCGCTTTTTGTCACAAAGTTTTGAAAATTGAAAAAAAAAAAAATATATATATATATATTTTCTTTCTTCATTTTCAAAAACAAATGAGAGCTGTAAAATACTCGCCATTCCTCTCAGCAAATAGCTTGGGGTGTCTATATTCCAAAATGGGGTCATTTGGGGGGGTTTTGTGCGATTTTGGCATTTTATGGCCTTCGAAACTGTGATAGGTAGTGAGGAGTGAAATCAAAAATTTGTGCCTAGAAATCCTGAAGGCGGTGCTTGGTTTTCGGGGTCCCGTACGCGGCTAGGCTCCTAAAAAGTCCCACACATGTGGTATCCCCGTACTCAGGAGAAGCAGCAGAATGTAGTTTGGGGTGTAATTCCACATATAACCATGGCATGTGTGAGCAATATATCATTTAGTGACAACTTTTTGCAATTTTTTATTTTTTTTTGTCATTATTCAATCACTTGGGACCAAAAAAATTATATTCAATGGGCTCAACAGGCCTCTCAGCAATTTCCTTGGGGTGTCTACTTTCTAAAATGGGGTCATTTGGGGGGGTTTTGTGCTATTTTGGCATTTTATGGCCTTCGAAACTGTGATAGGTAGTGAGGAGTGAAATCAAAAATTTGCGCCCTTAGAAATCCTGAAGGCGGTGCTTGGTTTCCGGGGTCCCGTACGCGGCTAGGCTCCCAAAAAGTCCCACACATGTGGTATCCCCGTACTCAGGAGAAGCAGCAAAATGTATTTTGGGGTGAAATTCCACATATAACCATGGCATGTGTGAGCAATATATCATTTAGTGACAACTTTTTGTAATTTTTTTTTTTTTTTTTTTTTTTAGTCATTATTTAATCACTTGGGACAAAAAAATAAAAAATTCAATGGGCTCAACATGCCTCTCAGCAATTTCCTTGGGGTGTCTACTTTCCAAAATGGGGTCATTTGGGGGGGTTTTGTACTGCCCTGTCATTTTAGCACCTCAAGAAATGAGATAGGCAGTCATAAATTTAAAGCTGTGTAAATTTCAGAAAATGTACCCTAGTTTGTAAACTCTATAACTTTTGCGCAAACCAATAAATATACGCTTATTGACATTTTTTTTACTAAAAACATGTGGCTGAATACATTTTGGCCTAAATGTATGACTACAATTGAGTTTATTCGATTTTTCTTATAACAAAAAGTAGAAAATATCTTTTTTTTTCAAAATTTTCGGTCTTTTTCCGTTTATATCGCAAAAAATAAAAATCGCAGAGGCAATCAAATACCATTAAAAGAAAGCTCTATTTGTGGGAAGAAAAGGACGCAAATTTCGTTTGGGTACAACATTGCATGTCCGCACAATTTACAGTTAAAGCAGCGCAGTGCAAAATTCTGAATTCACCTCTGGTCCTCTAGCTACCAAATGGTCCGGGGCTTAAGTGGTTAAGATACTTATAAAAGTCATGTATAAACATATACAGTATATATAAAAGGATTTCGTAATAAATGAAAAGAAATCTGAAGGATGTCTTCTATTGTTGCCCAGAAGCTCTACAGCATTAACAAATAGAAGCAAATTAGACCTAGCTTCCATTAAATGCAATTCATTATTTGCAAACATTGCTCTTTAGGGCCACGGTCTTTTGCAGCCTTAAAGAGGAAGATTTAATTAGGAAGAACTTACTGGAACATATGTGACATGATCTCATTTGAACTGATAAATAGGACAGTGAATAGCTGAAAGTCACTACGATGTATTGGATCACATTAGAAGAAAAATAACAGCTGTGCCATTATTTACTCAGCAAACTTGAGGGAACATAAAATGCTGTCAGAGACCCGTTTAGAGGAGCTTAGGGTTGTTCTGAACTTGCCATGTACATAATGCAAGGCAATGAAAATAAGGTCAACAACAAATTCATTGAGAAATTACTCCACATGGCTAATTTTTCATAATCTATAGCAGCCGTTCTTATCCAGGGTTCAATGGAACCCTAGAGTTCCTCCAGTGGTTGCTAGGGGTTCCTTGAGCTGTGGCTGATTCACTTCCCATTTCATGGCATCTGCATAGTTCAGAGGCTAATGCCACTTGGTAGAGACAGGGTCATGACACCAATGATCTTTTTAGCTTTCTGTAAGAGTGACATTCTGGTCACCACTGTAAATGGGGCATTCTTCCCACTGACCACCAATGTAAGGAGCATTATTACCACTGACCACCAATTTAAGGAGCATTCTTCCCACTGATCACCAATGTAAGGAGCATTCTTCCCACTGGCCACCAATGTAAGGAGCATTCTTTCCACTGATCACCAATGTAAGGGACATTCTTCCCACTGGCCACCAATTTAAGGGGCATTCTTCCCACTGGCAACCAATGTAAGGAGCATTCTTCCCACTGATCACCAATGTAAGGATCATTCTTCCCACTGATCACCAATGTAAGGAGCATTCTTCCCACTGATCACCAATGTAAGGATCATTCTTCCCACTGATCACCAATGTAAGGAGCATTCTTCCCACTGATCACCAATGTAAGGGGTATTCCTGTCACTGACCACCAATGTAAGGAGCATTCTTCCCACTGACCACCAATGTAAGGGACATTCTTCCCACTGATCACCAATGTAAGGGACATTCTTCCCACTGGCCACCAATGTAAGGAGCATTCTTCCCACTGATCACCAATGTAAGGAGCATTCTTCCCACTAGCCACCAATGTAAGGAGCATTCTTCCCACTGGCCACCAATTTAAGGGGCATTCTTCCCACTGGCCACCAATGTAAGGACCATTCTTCCCACTGATCACCAATGTAAGGAGCATTCTTCCCACTGATCACCAATGTAAGGGGTATTCCTGTCACTGACCACCAATGTAAGGAGCATTCTTCCCACTGACCACCAATGTAAGGGACATTCTTCCCACTGATCACCAATGTAAGGGACATTCTTCCCACTGGCCACCAATGTAAGGAGCATTCTTCCCACTGACCACCAATGTAAGGAGCATTCTTCCCACTGACCACCAATGTAAGGAGCATTCTTCCCACTGACCACCAATGTAAGGAGCATTCTTCCCACTGGCCACCAATTTAAGGGGCATTCTTCCCACTGGCCACCAATGTAAGGAACATTCTTCCCACTGATTACCAATGTAAGGAGCATTCTTCCCACTGACCACCAATGTAAGGAACATTCTTCCCACTGATCACCAATGTAAGGAACATTCTTCCCACTGGCCACCAATGTAAGGAACATTCTTCCCACTGATTACCAATGAAAGGGGCATTCTTCCCACTGACCACCAATGTAAGGGGTGGTGTCAGGAAAGGCTTCACCCGCTGGTGGTGCTGTTGGTCCTTTGGACTGCAGTGCTAGTGTCCGCCAGCAGGTGTCCCCCTGCAGCCAATATCTCTGTTGGAGGATCTGACCTGCTGGTGGTAACACATGGTACGTGGACTGCAGTACCGGCATCCACCAGCGGGTGCATTCTGACAGTATGGGGCAGGCAGCACTTCCTGTGGTCAGCTGTGACCTGAAGCTCAATCACTGGACTTCCTTATATACCCGGCAAATGCAAACACTCGTTGCCCTGGTATCTCTCTCCCTGACCTAGGACCTGTGACCCTGTCTTGAGCCTGTTTTCGACCCGATCCCTAACCTGCACCCTGCTCGACCCGATCCCTACCTGGAACCTGCATCCTGCTTTACCCGATCCTACCTGATCCCTACCTTGTGCCCATCCTGCAGCTTTCCCTTCTGTTACCCGGATCCCTGCTCTGCAGCCTATCCATCCGTCCCCTCCCTGTTCCTGCTTCCTCCCATCCATACCCATCTGCTTGATTCCCTTGTGTATGACCTCGGCCTGGCTTTCACTACGATTCTGGTATTTCCCATACTTGTATATATTGTTTGTAGTCACTGTTCATTTATTGCACTGCTTTCTATTGGTTGTTGTATGTTGGTCACTCACCATAATAAATTATATATTTTCACCTACACCCGTTTGGTTTCCTTTTATGAGGTCACACAGTCTGGTCAATTATCAATCCTTGGCAGGTAGAGGTGCACGATTAACCGTTAAGAATTCACACACAATACGAAAATCGGGTGGAAAAATTTGTACGACGAGCTGTCTGACGATTTTTCGATCGTTAGTACGGTGCTTTCAAAAGCCGATATTGCTTTTTCGTCAGACAAAAGCTGGATGCGCAGACTATAACATTTTTGTCGGATGTGAACTCAACGTCCAATTTTTGTTTCATTAGTACGGTTTTTATACGAAAAAAATCATAAGAGCAAGACTACGCATGCTCAGAAACTAAATAATACATATACAGTGAAATATGGCATGCATTACTGCATGTGGCCAGGGGTGGGGGGCGCCGGAGAGCCTTGGAAATACTCAGGGACAGCTCGGCTGAACTCGGAAAGCCTCAGAAAGACTCGGGAACGGAGTATTTCCGAACGGCTCCGATCGGCTCCGCTCCACTCCAGCGCCCCCCGCACCTCTGGCCAAATGCGGTACTGCACACCGCAGAGGCTTGAATCCTGCTCACCGCAAAGGCTTGAATCCAACATTAGCAAACCGAGTAAGGATTTTTTTTTTAAATGCTCGTATTGCTAAACGCTCGTTAACCACGTTACTCGCAATCCGAGGTTTCACTGTAAAACTATTCAACACATTACGTCACTTCTGACGTTGTATTCTGTCGTACGAAAATATTTTTATTGTGAGTAACCTCTTCACTTTCCACATGAGACTAGTCTGAAAATCTAAGTGTGTGTACAAGGCTTTAATGACCACCAATGTAAGGAAAATTCTTCTCACTGACCACCAATGTAAATAGTATTCTTCCCACTGACCACCAATGTAAGGAACATTCTTCCCAATGGCTGCCAATTTAAGGGCCATTTTTCTCACTGACCATCGGAGAACTGGCTTTATCAGCGGTACCATGTGAGCTGAAAATAATTTCAAAGGTTCCTCTAGGTTAAAAAGGTTGAGAAAGGCTGATCTATAGTATTATATATTTTTCATCTGGTAACTTAACAGAGCAATACTGCTCTGTTTTGTTCCTATTCTTGGTAAATGAAAATCCAACAGTCTAAGGAAAGGTTTCGGGACCCTGCCTAAAGCTGGAGTGTCTCTAACACAAATTTAGTGTTTGCATCCAGCCCAAACTTTGTTTATGCAATCTGTGTTTGTTGACTTTTTCCAAAGTCTCAAGGCAATGATTGCTTCTGCCTGCTGCTGTTGAATGTTCTCCAGTAGATAGAGTGAGAAGCCACAATGTACTGGGCTATGAATATTTATCCTGCCTTTGGCCAATCACTGGGGAGTTTATTTCAGTAATTTGGCCTCAGGAAAAGGGTAAATATTTGGAAGGGTCCTTGTCTCCCAAGTAGAGTCTGTGAAGGATGTAGCCACAAGGGGTCCTTTCCTCCCAGGTGGAGTCTGTGAAGGATGTAGCCACGAGGGGTCCTTTCCTCCCAGGTGAAGTCTGTGAAGGATGTAGCCACGAGGGGTCCTTTCCTCCCAGGTGGAGTCTGTGAAGGATGTAGCCACGAGGGGTCCTTTCCTCCCAGGTGGAGTCTGTGAAGGATGTAGCCACGAGGGGTCCTTTCCTCCCAGGTGGAGTCTGTGAAGGATGTAGCCATGAGGGGTCCTTTCCTCCCAGGTGAAGTCTGTGAAGGATGTAGCCACGAGGGGTCCTTTCCTCCCAGGTGAAGTCTGTGAAGGATGTTGCCACGAGGGGTCCTTTCCTCCCAGGTGAAGTCTGTGAAGGATGTAGCCACGAGGGGTCCTTTCCTCCCAGGTGAAGTCTGTGAAGGATGTAGCCACGAGGGGTCCTTTCCTCCCAGGTGAAGTCTGTGAAGGATGTAGCCACCAGGGGTCCTTTCCTCCTAGGTGAAGTCTGTGAAGGATGTAGCCACCAGGGGTCCTTTCCTCCCAGGTGAAGTCTGTAAAGCAAGTAGCCACGAGGGGTCCTTTCCTCCCATGTGGAGTCTGTGGAGGATGTAGTCACGAGGGGTCCTTTCCTCCCAAGTGAAGTCTGTGAAGGATGTAGCCACGAGGGGTCCTTTCCTCCCATGTGGAGTCTGTGAAGGATATGTAGCCACCAGGGGTCCTTTCCTCCCAGGTGAAGTCTGTAAAGGAAGTAGCTACGAGGGGTCCTTTCCTCCCAGGTGAAGTTTGTAAAGGATGTAGCCACGAGGGGTTCTTTCCTCCCAGGTGGAGTCTGTAAAGGATGCAGCCATGAGGGGTCCTTTCCTCCCAGGTGAAGTTTGTGAAGGATGTAGCCACGAGGGGTTCTTTCCTCCCAGGTGGAGTCTGTAAAGGATGCAGCCATGAGGGGTCCTTTCCTCCCAGGTGGAGTCTGTGAAGGATGTAGCCATGAGGGATCCTTTCCTCCCAGGCGAAGTCTGTGAAGGATGTAGCCACGAGAGGTCTTTTTCTCCCAGGTGGTGTCTTTGAAGGATGTAGCTACGAGGTGTCCTTTCCTCCCAGGTGAAGTCTGTGAAGGATGTAGCCATGAGAGGTCCTTTCCTCCCAGGTGGAGTCTATGAAGGATGTAGCTACGAGGTGTCCTTTCCTCCCAGGTGAAGTCTGTGAAGGATGTAGCCATGAGAGGTCCTTTCCTCCCAGGTGGAGTCTTTGAAGGATGTAGCCATGAGGGATCCTTTCCTCCCAGGCGAAGTCTGTGAAGGATGTAGCCACGAGAGGTATTTTTCTCCCAGGTGGTGTCTTTGAAGGATGTAGCTACGAGGTGTCCTTTCCTCCCAGGTGAAGTCTGTGAAGGATGTAGCCATGAGAGGTCCTTTCCTCCCAGGTGGAGTCTATGAAGGATGTAGCTACGAGGTGTCCTTTCCTCCCAGGTGAAGTCTGTGAAGGATGTAGCCATGAGAGGTCCTTTCCTCCCAGGTTGAATCTGTGAAGGATGTAGCCATGAGAGGTCCTTTCCTCCCAGGTGGAGTCTGTGAAGGATGTAGCAATGAAGGGTCCTTGCCTCCCAAATGGAGTCTGTGAAGGATGTAGCCATGAAGAGTCCTTGCCTCCCAGGATTTGCCTGGTGAAGATATCTGTGTAGAGGAGGGGTTCTCAACCTTTTTGTGACCAGGGTCTAGTAAATTCTTCCAAAACTTGTCATGCCCCAACAGTAATGCCCCGTACACACGATCGTTTTTAATGTCATTTTTTAAACCGACGTTTTTCTCCTCGTTTTTTTTCATGTTTCCTCTCAAGCCTGCCTTGCGTACACACCATCATTAAAAAAAACGATCAAGCAAAGCGCAGTGACGTTCAACACGTACGACGGCACTATAAAGGGGAAGTTCCGTTCGAATGACGCCACCCTTTGGGACGCTTTTGCTAATTCCGTGTTTCCGCGTGTTAGTAAAAGTTTGGTGAGAGACGATTCGCGCTTTTCAGTCTTCGTGCTTTGAAGATCGTTTTCGGGAGTTCAGATTGCGCCTGTGGGTTCGTATCTGTTTAGCACTGCTTGTAGTCAGTTCGTATCTGTTTATTCAGTGCGGCCTGCTCTGCACGTTCGTGTTTTTCAGCTTGTTCTTCATAGGCCTTGCTGTTCTTCCGTGCGTTCTTCTAGTACGTTCTGTTCAGCCGACCGTTATCTAGCCATGTTGCGGCTACGTACTCGTCGTAGAGTTCGTGCTGTAGTTGGTGCAGGGGTTCATGCTGTATCCCGACTCCATGCCATGAGCAGGGTCAGGAGGAGTTCATGGACCAAGAATTGGTTGCTCCAGCGGCACCAATTCTGTCACATGCCTTTGTTGCGGGAGATCAGGGAGAATAATCCTGATGATTTCAGGAATTTTCTCAGGATGTCTGACCCCGTATTTCAGCAGCTGTTGGCTTTGGTGTCCCCCTATATTACCAGGCAGGACACCGTTATGCGGGAAGCCATCAGTGCTGAGCAGAGGCTCATCGCCACGTTGCGATACCTGGCTACTGGGAGAAGCCTGCAGGACCTTAAGTTCTCCACAGGCATATCCCCCCAGGCTCTGGGGATCATTATACCAGAGACTTGTTCTGCCATCCTTCAAGTTTTGCAGGAGGACTATATTAAGGTAAGTGTTCTTCTTCAAAAATTCACATTGTATGGTTTTTATTTTGGGATATTTTTAATTTGCTTTATTTGCAGTCCCTAATTCACATGATTCTTAGCTGCAGGGAATGTCCCCTTTCTCCCCATGTTTTATTATTTAAAGTTTGGTGTTTGAGGCCTACCTGTAAATTTGGCTTACCTAACCTCTCCAGCATGCTATCCTGGGGCCATACCTACCTTGCCTAGTCATTTCCATGTTTTTTATTATATGTTCCATCGTAGTGCTTTACCCAAAACGCACTCTAAATTTTGCCTAGGAATGTTTCATTTTTGTTAACTTCAATACAGAGTGCTACAGCCTTCATGTGTGATATTCCCAACTCATCTTCAACCCTTCCCCCCCCCCCCCCCCATAATTTTTTTTTTTTTTTCTTGCTTCCAATTTTTTATGTTTTTAACAGTTTCTACCAATGTTGGCCATGAATGTGTGTATGAAATCAGCTTGCAATGTTTCTGGCTCCAAGTATTAATTTGTTATTTCTTTAATTCCACAGTTCCCTTCTTTGCCACATGAATGGCAGAATGTGGCTTCCGAGTTTGCCCAGCGATGGAACTTTCCGAACTGTGGAGGAGCCATCGACGGCAAACATGTTCGGGTCGTCCCACCACCCCATTCGGGATCCTTTTATTATAATTATAAGGGGTTCCACAGCGTCGTGATGATGGCAGTGGTGTCGGCCACCTACGAGTTCCTCTATGTGGACGTTGGCAAGAATGGCAGGATGTCTGATGGAGGAGTTTTTGCCCAGATGGAGTTTGGAGAACGGCTCCTTTTGGATCTGCTGGCCTTGCCACCCGCGGAGCAGAATGTGGAGGGACTACCTTTTGTGTTTGTGGCGGATGAGGCGTTTGGCCTGGGACCCCATTTGATGAGGCCATTCCCGCAACGCACCCTCACCCCTGAGAGGAGGGTTTTCAATTATCGGCTGGCCAGAGCCAGAAGGGTGGTGGAAAATGCGTTTGGGATCATGGCCAGCCGATTTCGCCTCTTCCTTACCTCCATCCACCTTGCCCCATACAAATGGAACCATGTGGTTATGACGTGCTGTGTGCTGCATAATTTCCTAAGGGTGCATTCAACGAGTTATATATCTTTGAGTGGGCCTGAGGCCTCTTTAATCAATGCAGAAACTTTGGTGGCCCTGGAACCTGGCCGTCCTGGCTTGGCCCCCCCAACCGGACGTGAGGTCCGTTACCAATATGTGGACTATTTTATGGGTAGGGGGGCCATTGAAATGCCAGACAATCTCTAATAATTTTAGACCAAAAAAATAAAACTTTTAAAAAAAGTAAAGATTGGTTTGTCATTTTTATTGTATAATGTTTGATGTTTCTGGTAGGTTTACCTAGTGCATTTGTTTTGCCATGTGGATTTAAAAATCTTTTAATTAGCCTTCATTGTCAGTGTAAACACCAAACATTGATTAGTTCACTCAGCACCACATTTACATAATGAAGCCACAATGATTTGTTATGTAAAAATACCTTTATTTTTTTTGTTTAGGTGGGCAACTTCCATAGAAATGTGGATGTTCCCTTAATTTCAGGTGTATTAAAACGCATGACCAGCCATGCATAAACAAACTATAGTTCTCCAAATTTTGAAAAAGCTAAACATGTGCTAGTCATTAAAGGGTAAAATAACCAAAAAAAAAAGAAAACTCTGCAAGTAAAACGTTATTTGGTGTAAAAACATTAGACACGCCCAAGCACAGCCATGATATTTTGGAGCCTTTCCTCCACCCGCTTTGTATTTGCCCTGATCTCTCGCAAATCTCCCTTAATTTTTTCGAGGTCACGACAGCAGACCATCAGGTATTGGATCAGGATCTGGGCACTGTGATGTGACAACTTATTGGGGTCTTCGGCCAGAACTGCACCTAAATGTAAAAAGAAATATGTAGGATAGAATATGTAGGCCTACATCTATTTAACATGCATGTGTCTGGTTTCTCTCTGACCTGTGGTGGTGCCACTTTCCACTTCCACAACATCACATTCCTCTCCATCCTGGGGTTCTGGGGGTATTGTTGTAGGTATTGCAATTCTCGTCTCATCTGAGGTAGCTTTTCGAATCCCTAGGGAGATTGAAATAAAAGGAATAGTTTCATTAGTAGCGACTCAATTTTGCTAAAATAAGAAACATGGAAAAAAACTTTTTAATCATTCTTTTGAAGCATGCTCCATTTTAATTTTTAACCCCTGTGCCAACCGGGACAAATGATTGGATACATAGGCCAAAACAGAGCATATACATTTTGTAAACAAATTTGACACATTGTAACACCCCAAAGTATCTACACAGGATCACCTGTGTGTGACACCCTCAAGCTTTTTGGCTTTAGGCCCACACTTGTACTACTGCGCTCAGATGTTTCATCAGCTGCTGAGCATTCACTCCCTTTAACATTACCATACATATCGTTTTTCAAAATGAACAAATCTCCTTTGGATTAGCACACCAAAAATAAGTGTGGCCCAAATGTACTCCCCCAAATAAACAAAAATACATGGGTGTTCACACTGGATGATCCTAAAACATCGTTTGAGGAACTGTACGGAGAAAGAGGTAAAATACGTCCGTTTACTATGCGGACGAACCTAAAAAAGATGGTATCTTTCAGTGTACTATATGAAAGTTAAAAATACACGACAGAATACAAGAAAATAATATGTACCATGGAAACTCAAAAAAAACAACTTACTTTTTAATATAACTTTCTTGATTCTTTTATATTGGTCGGCCTCCCGCAACTTCAGATCTGACCATCGTTTTCTGAGCTGTTCCTTCGTTCTGCACACCCCGAATTTTTGGTGGAGACTTTTGACCACTTTGCCCATAATTCTGGACTTGACCAGATTAGGCCTTTTATACGGACCATGCTTGGCATCATAATCCTCCTTCTTTAAAATGGCGACCATCTCCACCATTTCCTCGAATGACATGTTGGATGCCTTATATCTCCTGGGTCTTGATTTGGGCTCCTCTGTAATTTCATCCTCTGTAGAGGTAATCTCAGCCACCTGTGTCTCCGCCATGTTTTGTTCAGCACTACGAGCGAGAAGGGGCGGGGAAAGTACAATATCGAACGTCAGGGGCGGGGTAAGCGTGCGGAGTTTCACGCATGCGCTGTGTATATAAAGTGAAGATCCATGTCTGGGAAATACGTTCATTTTTCGGGAGAGAGAGTTAGCAACGAACGTCGTGACCAAGGTACCTAACAATTTTACTTTTTGAGGTTCATCAGACGAGGAGATTTGTGTGCTCAAAATATGTAGACAATGCACAGTTGAGGAATGTTGCCTGAAATATATTTTTATTTTGGTTTCTCGCTTTTACAGATATCATGAATACTTTTAAAAACCCAGACTTCATGGGGGAGTTCATCGACAAATGGCAAGAGCTCCCTATATTATGGCAAACCAAAAGTGGCGGAAATAAAAATAAAGACGCCAGGAAAGCAGCACTGGAGAGCCTGCTTGCATTTGTGCAAACAAAGATACCCACAACAACTCTCCAAGATGTCAAAAACAAAATTGGGACCATCAGAGGGACATACAGGACCCAGAGGACTATGGTCCTGAGGTCCCAGAGGTCAGGTGCACCAGCAGATAAGGTTTATAAACCCAGTCTGTGGTACTACAGTAAGCTTGCTTTTCTGGATGACCAGCTGGAAGTGCGGGAATCTCTCTCCACCCTTCCCCCCAGAGGTCAATCCAGCCTTCCTTGTACCCAACCCTCCAGCCTTCCCTGCAGCCAGTCCTCCAGCCTTCCTGTCAACCCTGGCTTCCTCTGAGGATCAAGATCAGGGCCTTGAGGAGGCAGATTTGGAGATATGGAGCCAGGTAAAGTTTTGCTATCTATATTTCTATCGTACAAAATTGTAGATTTTAAATAGATGTTAGTATTGTTAAGGTATGTACACTTCTACCAATAAAGTTTGTGAAGAGCAAGATACAGTAGTGGCCTAATTTTATGTGTCCAAGACAACAAAACCAGGATGCGTAATCAATGAAAAGGACATAACTTTTGGCATTGATTTCAACAATGTCTAGAGGTGAACAATGTCTGTGAATGATGATGTGGCAAAATAAATAATGTCCCTTTCTTTTTTTACAGCCAGAGCAGAGCCAGGAAGAGGGTGATGTTGGGGATCAGGAGGAGGCTGGGCCCAGTGGCACCCAGGAGGAGGCAGGGCCCAGGGGCACCCAGGAGGAGGCTGGGCCCAGTGGCACCCAGGAGGAGGCTGGGCCCAGCACAAGAGCCCAGATGCCTCCCCTGGTAGTTAAACCATGAGGGCCAAGGAGAGGTAGGCAGGTGGAGGAGGAAACCAGGGCCTTCCTCAGAGAGGCAACAGCGGCCCTCAGAGAGGCACCCTCTGTTGAAGAGGGATTTGCCGCAGTCCTCGCCCACAAACTAGGGCAAATGGAGTTGCAGCAAAAAATTTACAGTGAGACCCTGCTATTGAAAGTCATCAATAAGGGCGTGCTGGGTGAACTCACTAGGTACACGGACATAACGGAGGTTGTCCCTACTCCTCCACCTCCTTCTCCTACTACTCCTCCTGCCACAACCTCTCCTCCTGATCCCCAGCCTCCAAGGAAGAAACCAACCAAGGCTGCAGAAAAGGCTGGAGAGAAGGCTACAAGGAAGAGAAGAAAATAATGCCTGCTGTAGTACCACAGACTGGGGACATATAGGACTTATCTGCTGTGGCTCCTGACCTCTGGGAGCTCAAGACAAGATTGGGCTCATTTTTTGGGGGGATCTAATCTCTATTTTGGTTTGGACATCTTGTATGGTTGTTGTGGGGTCAAAGGGATGCACAAATGCAAGCAGGCTCTCCAGTGCTGCCTTCCACTTTAATTTGTTAATGTTCTGAAATAAAAAAAAATTGAGTGCCCTTTAAATACTTGACTATGTGATTTGTATTTCAAAAGAGAGCTTGCTAGGAAGCAGGCAGGGACATCTCAAATTATATTATTGTTATTAACAGGGGACACAAACCTCCCTGAGGCCAAATGAGACACATTTGGAAGGTTGTTGTGGTAACTTTACACAAGAATAATTTAAGCCAAAATACTTAAAAAAAGGCCAAAAACAAATAACCAAAAATAATATAAAATTTAAAGAAAAAAGGAGAATTAACTTATTTTATTATTATTAGTATTATTTAGGAGGGAGGTGCGGCTTATAAATAATATTTTAAAATCATTAGAGCAATTTGGAATTACTTTAGAAACAAGTTTGGCATAAAACTCTCAATGTCAAAAGAAGAACGGAATGCGCTGCATTAAAACGATGCTATTAATTCCACCGTGACGAATGTGCCATCTCCATTTCCAACATTAGCTTTACCAAAACGAGCGCTCCCGTCTCATAGTTGCTTCTGAGCATGTGCGTTTTTTTTCACGTCGTGAAAGCATACACACTATCGTTTTTCACGTCGTTAAAAAAAACGACATGAAAAACGACGTGAAAAAAGAGAGCATGTCCGGAATTTTTAATGGCCGTTTTTCACGTCGTTAAAAATGCTCTGGAGCCTACACACGATCATTTTTAATGGCCATTTTTAAAAATGGCATTTTTAACGGCATGAAAAACGATCGTGTGTACGGGGCATAAGTGTGGGAATGCAAAATATTTACTGAAATGCTGGAGGACTCTGGCTGGGGCTAGGTGTTTTTGTGGGGGGTGGAAGTTGTGTAGTGGGTTAGGGGACTCAACTTGGTTGCTCTGTAGGGGATGAGGCATCTGGAGAGGGCTGTGGAGCATTGTGAGATACTGCTAAAGGTTTGGGCACTATGGAGGGCTGGAGGCTCAGCCGCAGGCTGGGGCCACTGTGGGAGACTGGGTGGCACTGTGGAAGGCTGTGGGGCGCTGTGGAGGCTGATGGCTCTCAGGGGGCCTGGGGACACCATGAGCCACTATGGGAAGTGATGGGGCAATATGGGAGCTGTGAGGCACTGCGGGAGGTTAAGAGATATGCTGCTGGCTGGGATAGGGGGTGAGAACCACTGGTGGTTGAGAACTACTGGTGCAGAGGAATCTTTGGCCTCCCAGACAATTGTCTGAGGGAGGAAACCAAAAAATTAGAAAGATTTTTGTTCTCTCAGCCTCCTGAGAGCCGCTGAGAGCCTGAGCCGGCCGCCCCCGCCAATCCACAGCCCAACGATCCAAAGAGCGAGGAGGGAGCAGAGAAGAGAGCTGTGACTGTGTCTACAGCTCTCTGCACGGGGAGCTTGGAAAACAGAGCGATCAGTGGTGTTTGATTGCTCGATTCTCAGTGCAGAGGTTTGCTTGAGAGACCGATGCAGCATCGGACCGTAGCTGCATCCACCTAGGTAAGTATGAACTCTAAAAAAGACAAAAACCTTTACTTCTGTGTTAACAAGAAAATAATGCATATAAGGATAACAACATTGTGTGTAAATCATCATCTCAAAGTATTTCTCAATATATCTATCTATATCTATCTATATATATATATATATATATAGATATATATATATATATATATATATATATATATAGTTATGTATATATATATATATATATATATATATATATATATATATATATATATATATAGTTATGGTCCTGGCCCTATGACCGACACAAATATGGATCACATAAACACACGACAAGACTTACAACATAACATAAATCTAAGGTATGCCTTGGTCATCTGGTCGGTATGCCAAGAAAAGGGGGCATACCCAAGATAAGTAATGGATGATTGTGGAGGAGAATGTGCTGAGAAGTTCCCTAAAAAAGGGGATGGGAACCGACAAAATGTAAGGGCGAGTGGTCTGCCTACATACCCTCCTGAGGCTCCTCCCATAAATTCAGGCCACCATACTGGCCTTCATATATATATATATATATATATATATATATATATATATATATATATATATAGATATATATACCGGTATATATATCTATATATATATAGATATATATATATATATAGATATATCTATATGTAGCACACAAACCCTTTACCTGCTTTTGGCTCCTTGGCAGGAAAAAGCACACCGTACTATGTGCCCGGACCGTCTTGTGTGAAGAGGTTGAGCGGTGTTATGAAACGGGTCTCCACAGCGAGGTTCTCCAGAGAATGGTTCTCATCTCCATGCACAATAAAGACAAGTCTCTATTTCCCCCAATAACTCCAAGGTCAACACCAGTTGCAACTCCAATGTAGAGTTTATTTTCTTAAAGCACAGTCTCTAGATAGGAAAGGTTGGATGGAGAACAGGACAGCATAAGGTGTGGAAGAGGTCCAGGCACAAACAAAATATGTCTTACTACTTAGCTTCTTAAGTAGACTTAGCCCATTTGGATAGTCTCCCTCAGAGAGGAGGCTAGCAGCCAGAATGGCGCTCAAACTAGATACACACAGTCTCTGCACAAACTCTGCCACAGATCCGGTTAACTTGGGTCTCTGCCACAGACCTGGTGAACTTGGGTCTCTGCCACAGACCTGGTGAACTTGGTTGCAATGTTAAGCCTCTTTTAAGGAGATGACATCCCTCCAGAGAGTTACCGGGCCCCTTCCTTCACTGTGACTTCTCACCAGTCCCTCGGAACGGTCCTCCCCCGGCCTCCTCATCTAAGAAAGGGGCCTCCTCGCAAGGCAGCACCCTGGGATTCCTCGATCCTTGTGGGCCCCAGCCGAAGGTCTTTTTGTTGCAGCCCTAGGGCTAAAGGTGCCTGGGACTGATTCACCGGACAGCAACCCTGGTCCCAGGGGGTAAGATCCCCCCCAGGACAGAACACGGGTATAACCCCGCACCGAAGACCCCAAACAAGCAGCGTCTGCCCCTTTTATATCCTCTCCCGGCATGCACATCAGGTTGCTTACACTCACTGTACTACTGCCGAGAGGGGACATCCAAGGCACAGCACTATACCAGCAGTTCAACCCTAGCCCCAGGTGACAGTGCCACCTACAGGCCACAGGGAACTATACACGAGTATTCTACCTGCGGTACAAATTGGCCGGCAAAAGCCCTAACAATCAAAGGGTTTGAGTACAACTACCACTCAAACATTCCCCTAGATTTAAAAGCCCCGCTACATACTCCCCCCTCTTAAAGAGACACTGTCCCCAGTGTCTGGGATAAACTCACGTATCTCAAGCCTGAGTCCACGCAAATTTATTCCAAACCTATGTACAAAAATATATACAAAAATATTTTGAAAAATACGTTTGTTTGTGCCGAAACCTGGATGTGGGGAAAAGGAGTTGAAATGAAGAGATGAAGGAAGAGCAACATAAGAACAAATGTGTACATCCCATTCTCAATGTCACATATTTTTTTTATAAAACACATTTTGCATTTATTATTTACATTTCCCTCCCCTCCTATATTAGCTAATCCACCCAGACTCTGTGGTTGCTAGATGTTCACCTGCAGAGGGAGAAAACACACATAAAACCAATATAATCACACATCCTAACTACTGCCTATATAAGAAGGGAACTATCCTCCCCGAGGGGAGAACATTTTCCTTCTGAACAAGTTCCTAATACACTAGTCCTAGTGTAAAATAAAACATTTTAAATGTAACTTTTTTTTCTGAGTGCACAAACTTTACCAACACGCCACCTGGTGGTAGTGTTACCGTCAAGACACTTGTCCCAAAACTTTTTAAAGATACATCCTTCTTCTTCTTCTGTGAATCTGGCTGTGGCCCTAAACTGCATCTACCCCAAAGTATCTGTCTTTGTGGCGCTGTGGGCGGAGAGAACAACAGCAGCTCTCCTGCTCTCCAGCTGAGTAGACTACCCCGATTCACAAGGGCAAAAGTTCCTGAGCTCCAGGAGAGCACACTCCGGAAAGAAAGGACAAAAAAACCACAGAGTTCAGTCTCTCAGAGGTAGAACTTTGGATCGCGCAAGACAAGGAGCTTCCAGTTTTTATCAAATGTTTGTATTGAGTAAACTGCATCCTCACGCTCCTTCCGACACACAACCACCCGATCTGCATGGATGTGTTGACCAACCATCCAGTCTTTCTTGCACCCTTTGTATCTCTCAGCAACAGCCGCAGAATTTGAGAGATACCTGCGGGCATTAGGCACTTTTAAATAGTTCCACAAAAAGTCCGCGTACCACCTTTCTCTGTAGGCCTCCACCTCAAACAATAAGTCTCTCGCAACATACAGGTATTCCCATCCATAATCGGCAGCCACCCGTTGGTTAAATAGCTGCTGCATCCTGGAAAGTGGAGGAATAGTGGCACGGTCTCCCGCACCCGGCAAGACAATGTCGTCTGGATGTCTGGGCACTTTCACTGCCTTAAGACTCAGCATAGGAGCCCGCAATGGCGCATATTCAGCTACCGCAGTAATATGCATGGGCATCACAGATCCGGGCGATGCAGGCATGGGGTCAGGTCCTTCCTCTAACGCATGGGCTTCCACCCGGGGTGTAACATCCCCAGAGTCTTTGGGTGAGTCCCTTTTACTTCTGGCGGAGGATAGGGGTATTCTGTCCCAGCCCTTTTTAATAAACAACTCATCTATTTCGGCGTCTTCTCTCACATCGGAGAACGACTCCAAATCAGAGGTGTCATATTCCTCTGCCGGTAAGTAATTCCTAGTGGTAGAGGAATCACTATCTCGCACAAGTTCAAGTTCTTTGGGGTCAGGAACCCAAGTATCCCCGACACTTCTGACACTTCTCTCTGTCCCTTTCCCCGGTTTACCTCGACCTGTAGCTCTCGCGGATAGTCTGGAGGTCCCTCCGACTAGGCAATACGACTCAGGCAAGTGCTGGGGTGTAGCTCGACCACGACCGCAGGGGGCCTCTACATAGCTGACCTTCCGCTTGGGCGGTGGGAGCGAGGACTCTGTACCAACCAAGGCAACATCCTCCGGTTTCTCCGTCTCCGGTACCTCAGCTACCGGTACGTCCGCAACGACTTCCTCCGAAATCTCGACAGTGCGCGTAGGGATGACTGTAGAAGCGCTGGTTTCCTCCTCAAGAGTAGTGGCGCCCGTAAGGCAATTCAGACAGAAGGCCCGAGGTTTTTCTGTAGGTTTCTCTACCTCGAAAATTAACTCCTTACACTTTTCACATCTTCCGAAAGGCCGAAGGTGCACCACCAGTCCCTGGCATCCGGGACAAACCACTCCAAGGGCCTCCGCGTCTCTGCAGACATAGAGGACGAAGCGACCCCGAGGCTTCAGTCGGATACCCATGTCCATTAAAGGCGCAGCAAATGAGGTAACGCTCATGGTTGAAGAAACTGGAATCCATGGGGCATTAGACGCCATGTTACTCGCTTGCTGATTCATTGCGCACTGTCCCTTTGGCGCCAAAGCCACCACATCTAACTCATCACATGGCGAGGCTCCTCCCATTTTCCTGCAATGTTCGCTGGCTTTCTTTCTCTTGACACGCCCACGAACTACGCAGCTTGGGCTCTCCCCGTGGCGCAGTCAATTTTCTCCAAAGATGGCCGACCTCCACGGAGCCTCACAGGGGGAATAAAGTCTAAACTCTGGGGGGTTTTAGCTGCAGAATCCCGGACTCGAGCGCCCACGTGTAGCACACGAACCCTTTACCTGCTTTTGGCTCCTTGGCAGGAAAAAGCAGACCGTGCTATGTGCCCGTACCGTACGTGTTATGAAACGGGTCTCCACAGTGAGGTTCTCCAGAGAATGGTTCTCATCTCCATGCACAATAAAGACAAGTCTCTATTTCCCCCAATAACTCCAAGGTCCACACCAGTTGCAACTCCAACGTAGAGTTTATTTTCTTAAAGCACAGTCTCTAGATAGGAAAGGTTGGATAGAGAAAAGGACAGCATAAGGTGTGGAAGAGGTCCAGGCACAAACGAAATATGTCTCACTACTTAGCTTCTTAAGTAGACTTAGCCCATTTGGATAGTCTCCCTCAGAGAGGAGGCTAGCAGCCAGAATGCCGCTCAAACTAGATACACACAGTCTCTGCACAAACTCTGCCACAGAACCGGTGAACTTGGGTCTCTGCCACAGACCTGGTGAACTTGGTTGCAATGTTAAGCCTCTTTTAAGGAGATGACATCCCTCCAGAGAGTTACCGGGTCCCTTCCTTCACTGTGACTTCTCACCAGTCCCTCGGAACGGTCCTTCCCCCGCTTCCTCATCTGAGATACGGGCCTCCTCGCAAGGCAGCACCCTGGGATTCCTCGATCTTCTGTGGGCCCCAGCCGAAGGTGCTGGGCCCAAGGCCTTTTTGTTGCAGCCCCAGGGCTAAAGGTGCCTGGGACTGATTCACCGGACAGCAACCCTGGTCCCCGGGGGTAAGATCCCCCCCGGGACAATACACGGGTATAACCCCGCACCAAAGACCCCAAACAGGAAGCAACTGCCCCTTTTATATCCTCTCCCGGCATGCACAGCAGGTTGCCCACACCCACTGTACTACTGCCGAGAGGGGACATCCAAGGCACAGCACTATACTGGCGGTTCAAACCTAGCCCCAGATGACATCGCCACCTACAGGCCACAGGGAACTATACACTAGTATTACACCTGCTGTACAAATTGGCCAGCAAAAGCCCTAACAATCAAAGGGTTTGAGTACAACTACCACTCAAGCATTCCCCTAGATGATTTAAAAGCCCCGCTATATATATATATATATATATATATATATATATATATATATATATATATATACACTATATTGTCAAAAGGGGAAGAGCAACAAAGGGCGGGACTTTGAATGAAGCATGTGTGGGATAGGGGTTGAATATATTGTAAAATGACCAGTATGTCAGGGGTACATTACACACTATCTAACTTCACATAATCAAATCATACATAACAGTATTGGATTGATAAGGAGTTCATGAAATGTACCCATGTATCGATACCTATAAGGTTAACACGATTAATAAACAACAGAATAGTTGAAAGAATTAAAATTCAATGGTTTTAATGTACAAATAAATACGTAGCAGGACAAAAAATATAACAAGGGCTGAATTATACAAACAGAAATTAATTGAGGCATTATGAGATTAATGGGGTGACACGATAGAAACACGATAGTTGGTGGCTCTACGCGTTTCGCGACTTAAATGTCGCTCTTCAGGAGCTAACGTGCATAGTGTCTCTGTAATAATAAAACAACATGGTTGCATTATAGGTTGATCCAGTGCATTTGCATGTGATGAAACAGTGAACATATAGTTAGAGTTCCAGGTGATACTTACAGGGTATCCATGTGAGACCAGCATGGAGGCTGGAGGCTGGGTCAAACTGCGCCTCCAAAAGCGGGGACTGCTCCCACCAGGGACTGAGGCAGGATCCCAATGGCCGCGGCCCCCAACCAGGGTGCATCAAGGATGGACGGGCACCAGGCAGTGAAGTATGTCGAGACATGAAGTCGTGACAACGTGTGACTGTAAAAAATGAATGCATGTATAGTATAACTTAAAGAGTAGTGTGTGTGGGTGGAGTGAAAAGGGGGGGGGGGGAATGACTGAGCAGCTGGAGGGAATAGAGTGAAATGTGATGGAGTAAATAAAAGAAAGGCATATCACTAAAGCTGAACAATTGTTGGTACTAATATAAACTACCAATTGGAAAATTAGAATGGAGCAAAAAGTGATGAGAGGGACGAGAAGCTGTGAGGGAGATTACCTGGAAATTACGTGTTGTTCTGTGAAGTGCAAGAAAGCCAAATGCCTGAACCAGCCAACAGATAACGCACCTAAGTAGGCGCCGCCACCCAGGGACCCCGCCTACATCACGCACGCGAGCATCCAGGGAGGGGAGGAGCCAACACCAATGCGGAAGAGCCGCCTGGTAGTTGGCACCAACAATCACTCCCTGAACGATCGTACTTTTTGCTCCATTCTAATTTTCCAATTGGTAGTTTATATTAGTACCCACAATTGTTCAGCTTTAGTGATATGCCTTTCTTTTATTTACTCCATCACATTTCACTCTATTCCCTCCAGCTGCTCAGTCATTCCCCCCCCCCCACCCCCCCCCCCTTTTCACTCCATCCACCCACACTACTCTTTAAGTTATACTATACATGCATTCATTTTTTACAGTCACACGTTGTCACGACTTCATGTCTCGACATCACTGCCTGGTGCCCGTCCATCCTTGATGCACCCTGGTTGGGGGCCGCGGCCGTTGGGATCCTGCCTCAGTCCCTGGTGGGAGCAGTCCCCGCTTTTGGAGGCGCAGTTTGACCCAGCCTCCAGCCTCCATGCTGGTCTCACATGGATACCCTGTAAGTATCACCTGGAACTCTAACTATATGTTCACTGTTTCATCACATGCAAATATACTGGATCAACCTATAATGCAACCATGTTGTTTTATTATTACAGAGACACTATGCACGTTAGCTCCTGAAGAGCGACATTTAAGTTGTGAAACGCGTAGAGCCACCAACTATCGTGTTTCTATCGTGTCACCCCATTAATCTCATAATGCCTCAATTAATTTCTGTTTGTACAATTCAGCCCTTGTTATATTTTTTGTCCTGCTACGTATTTATTTGTACATTAAAACCATTGAATTTTAATTCTTTCAACTATTCTGTTGTTTATTAATCGTGTTAACCTTATAGGTATCGATACATGGGTACATTTCATGAACTCCTTATCAATCCAATACTGTTATGTATGATTTGATTATGTGAAGTTAGATAGTGTGTAATGTACCCCTGACATACTGGTCATTTTACAATATATTCAACCCCTATCCCACACATGCTTCATTCAAAGTCCCGCCTTTTGTTGCTCTTCCCCTTCACCAAATATAGGGATGGAGGTAAATGACTCGTCATTACCTCATTTAAAGTCCCACCAATTCTCTCTTGTTTATATTGTCAAAAGTTTACAGGCACATGAACAGGGTCCACCCTTTACAGCTATAATAGTTTCAACTCTTCTGGGAAGGCTGTCCACAAGGTTTAGGAGGGTGTCTATGGGAATGTTTGACCATTCTTCCAGAAACACATTTGTGAGGTCAGGCACTGATGTAGGACGAGAAGGCCTGGCTCACAGTCTCCACT